>NDGN011343052.1:15376-36734 GCA_002564285.1 Tympanoctomys barrerae | reverse complement strand
TACCAATTTGATTTGAAACTGTCTCATCGCTATTTGTTTATCAATAAAATTATGGGGAAAAAAGTAATGGTCACTATGGATTTTAGAAAGAAGTTTTCTTGGTGACATTGATGATGTTCAAGGTATTGGTATTTGCTCGAAATAGGTAAGAATCCTTGATTCCTTTGAATGGAAAGAGTATAGAATGGAAAACATTCTGTGCTCTTCTCAGTTAATAATACTTTTATGTTCCTAAGCCTGATCCATAAACAATTCAGTATTTATCCAATTAGGGAAGAATTACTGGTTACCTGAGTCCATAATGTTTAGCTGCAATGTGCTGCATTTGTCTTAAGTAAATAGTTTGTAGCAAGTACCAATATTAAGGCATCTAAAAGATGGTTATGGGGCCAGCAAAATAGCTCAGCAGACTAAGCGCCTGCTGTGGCAAGTGAAGGAACCAGAGTTTGAACCCTGGTACCAATCCTGTCAGCTCCAATCCCAGGCACACTGAGCCAGTGACCAAATCTGAGTGTGGTGGGGCACACCTGTAATCTCAGCACTGGGGAGGCTGAAAATGGGAGGATCACTATGAGGTTGAGCTGCATAGTGCAGCCCTGTACCAAAATATGTTAAAAAAAATAAATAAAACATGATTGTATGTCCAAAAGAAATTACTATTTCCAAGAAATAGCCGCACTACTGTGATCATTGAGGCATTTTTAGCAATAACCAGGATCAGGAATCAACATTTCAGCTCTCACATGGAGGTGGGGTTGTTTGTCCTGCAGAAACAATCACCAAGACTCAGAAAGTAGACTGGACCTTGGGCTTCCAGAAAAAAAGAAGGAGGAAGATGTGGTCAATGAACCAGAGACCCAATATGAAATTGTAAATGATGGGAATTATTTTGCTTATCATTCTCTTGTGAGGGTCACATCCCCCTCTAGGACTGTAAGCCAAGAACAGACATCCCATATATCCTTGGTGAAGAAAAAAAAAAGAAAGAAAGAAAAGGACAGGCCACAGCACCTTTTAGAAAGAGCTCCCAGAATCTGAGCCCACATCACAAGCCAGACAGAGAGAGGAGTCACCCAGCCCTGGGAAGCAGGCCTTTGACCACTCAGAGTCCTTCAGTGGGGAGAAAAAGAAGAGGAAGACCTTGCCTTTCATCACATCACAGGGCTTAGAGATAAAGACCTCCTCTGAGCTCAATTTGGGTGAGGAGGTGAGCAGAGTTGGCAAGAAGCTCAAAAAATAGAAGGAAAGAAAGGACCAGGATACCACAGCCTATTCGGTCCAGGATCCTTGGATCTGTGAGGCAGGAGATGCTACGTATGGATGCTTGGTGGATAAGGGGGCTGAGGATCAGGCAGCCTTGGGGCTGAAAGGAAAGCAGGGCAGCTCCAGAGAACACAGCAGGAAAGTGAAAAAGAAGAAGAAAGCCTACCAGGAGGAAGACACCCTCCCAGGCCACTCTGAGCTCTGCAGGTCTATGGAGAGCAATCCTAGGAAAGGAAAGAAAAGCCAGTCAGAACTGAGGTTCTAAAGTACATCCCACTAGGAGATCACCCTAAAGCTGCTGTGAAGAAGAAAATAAAGGCTAAGAAAAAGGAAGAAAGGTCAGTTGTTGAGCTGGCTCAGAAGAGGAAGAAAAAGAAGAAAGATAGCATGAGTAACAGTAGACCCTTAGAAGGAGGAGCCAGATATAGACCTGGAGGCGGTGATGGAGAGGAAAGGCAAGGTGAGGTGAAAGGCTTTGCAAGAAGAGATTTATCAGGAATCATGCAGGACAGAAGCATCTGAACCCAGGGAGTGGATGGGAACCCAGTTCAGCCAATGGGATACTGCGGATTTTAAAACCAAGGAACAGAAATTGAAATTTCTCAAACTTATGAGTGGCTTTAAGAATCTGTCCCTTTTGGTCAGCCACTCCCTTGGCATGACTGCAAGGCCCAACATGGCCCTAGGTAAGGTGGTAGCTGACACACTGTAGCAGAAGTTGCAGCAGGACTACGATAGAGCCACGAGCTGGAAGTACAACTAGGGTGCTGGACTTGGCTTCTCTGCCACCTCCAACAGAGTCTTCTACATCGACAAGAATGTGTCGAGGTCTGTCAGGTTGGAAGATTAAATGCTAATGTCTTCCACCCAAATAGCTCAGATGGCTTTTCTCAGTTTTGCAGATGAAAGCCACCTAGCAGCTGTCCAGGATGGAACACCTGTGGACACCGTGGACAAACTGGGCAGGTCATGTCCTGGGGTTAAAACACACTTTTCTGTTAAACCTTCCATCCCTGTGGTAACATGGGCATGTGAATAATGGCAGCTGACCACTGGCACTTGTTGGGGGTACAGCGTGGCCCAGGCACATACTGTTATTTGCATTAATGTATTTAATCATCATCATGAAGTAGGTGCTATTTATGAGGCAGCTGAGGTTTAGGGAATGAGTTCTAAAATTGCCCAGGGCCAAAAAAAAAAAAAAAGGAATCAACCTATCAACAGATGATGGATAAAGAAATATTATATACAGTACATATCATGAAAATATTTTCCAGCCTTTAATAAAGAAGGAAATCCCTCCACTTATGTTAACATGGATGAACTTGAAAGACATCACCCAAAGTCAAATAAACCAGGCATAAGACAGAAACATTGCATCTTTCAATTTAAATGTGAAATCTAAGGCAGTCAAATGTACACACAAAACCATAGAGGGATGTCTGAAAGAGAGGGGTATGGGAAGGTGCTGGTCAAAATTACATGGCAAACAAGATCTAGAGACCTATCGTGCAGTGTTGTGATCATAGTTAATAATTATCTACTGCATACTTGCAATTTGCTAGAAGACACCACAGTATCCTCATTGCAGAGGCACACAAATGGGAGCATGTGAGGTGAGGATATGGTGCAGTCTTCTCACAATATATATGCTTATTGAGTCAGCAGAGTGTACATTTTCAGTAAGAGCTACTTTGTCTGTTATACCACCATAACATGCAAGAAATCCCTCTAATGTGTAAATGAGGCTTTTATCCAGGCTTCAGTGAAGGGTGTGTGGCCCCTCTGACCTATTTGCTAACAAAAGTCTATAGGTGAGACAGACTTAGATTTTGTTTGTTTGTTTGTTTTGGATTTTTACTTGTTTTTGTTTTTGTGAGACAAGTTCTCACAATGAGACATAAGCTGGCCTTGAATTTGACTAAATATTTTGGACTGGCCTCAAACTTTCCAGTGGTCCTCTTGCCTTAACCTCCCTCCCAAGTACTGGGATTGCCACTGTGCTTCTGGCTAGACTTAGGTTTGAAATTCGACTTCATTACACATTTTCAGCAGGGCTACAAGGAGGAAACTTATTGCCTCGTCTATTTCTGTAGGTGACTGAAAAGTCCCCAGAAGAACAAACTGGCTGAGCTGGACTTAATGAATTTAAATTGGCTCATAGTAAGGCATAGGAAAACCTTGAATATACCAAATCGATGGAACAGTTTGAACTATTATAGTGAATTCCCAGGCAAATTTTTACTTCTTGATTTAAGGTGAAATACTGCGAACAGTGATCAGTATAATACAAGCTATTAAAATTTGAAATGTAGCTATAGAATATTGCCATTGCCATATGAAGTTCTATGGCCATGATACAAGAATTAAGATGATATCATGACCCTCTTGATACACAACTTCTCTTGATTGCATTGCATTCATAGCACCAATGAATGGGATCACTGAGTTATTTTCTTGTATAACTGTATATGATGTTATATTCCTGTTGTGAAGATAGGATTGTTGAGTGATTTGTTTCAGTCATTAAAGCAAGAGGAAGTCTAGTGCATGTACACAACTTTTTGAGGAAATCCCTACACTAGTCAGATGGAGAGACCAGGCAGATGCCTGGGAGATCAATATCATCCCATCTGAGGTCATTCTAGGCTAGCCAGCCTGTAGTTGACCCACCAAGTGACTCAAGATGAATGAATGCTTCAAGATAGGTAGTTAACCTATAGCCTCTTAACAGATGGTACGGAGTTACTATTTTAAACCCTTAAATCTTAGGGTGGCTTGTTTTATTTGTCTTAAAGGATCACTCACAGTCACACTCAAGTATTGATGCTGTCTGAGAAACACAACTAAATAAGGAGAGACAGAGGACTAGGGAAGATTATGCAGTTGAACAGTAGTATGCCCCATTGCTGAAGGACTTGTTCTGGTCTCATGCTGAAGTAATTTCTTCTGCTTCTCATCATGCAGAGGGATGCCTGAATAAGCATTTCTGGTCCTTCCCAGCCCTGTTACATATTTCTTTTTGCAGAGAGTAATTGGTAATCAAATACAATAATACTGTAGGACATTTATTGAGTTATGTAGTGTAGGCATGGAGATTGTTTCTATGAAATTCAACCTGTTAGGTCCCACGCTTTTTCTTTCACTTTCTGTTTCCTATTAGAAGCTCATTTCACTTCCTGTCTTCATAGGCAAATGCCACCCTTGCTCATGTGACTGGAGAGGTGCTACTGAAATCCCTTCATTGCAGACACGTTTTTAAATGTTCAATGACATTATTTAGATTCTGAATAGAAAGTGCGTGGCAATACACTTGGACCTCAGAACTATTGTAAAAACAAATAAGCTACTATTTTAATGTGGTGTTAATTTTTTTAACACACAAGTGCTACAGGTTAACACCATTATTTTCTTTGATATTGGCTACTGACACTTGTGTGCGTGGTCATAATGGATAAATAAGAAGAACTATCCCCTCACAACTTGTCAGAAAGTAAGCTGACAACACTCGTTTGTTAGTAGCTTTTCCTATTCTTTCTGTATACCCTACTTTTTAAATAAATATCTGACAGTTAAAATTTGAGATATTATAATTAAATTGGTTTAGAGAACTGCCATCAAGAGAGAGGTTGGAAAAAGAAGCATGAATAAATTGTCTATTCTTGAAGAGCATAAACTTAGAAAATCTGCAGTTCTGCTTGAGAAACTGATTAATTTGAACAAAATCACTTTAAAATATTGGTGTTATGACACCTAAATGAGCAAAGGCACAGAAGTGGAGCAAATACATTCTTAAGTGAAAAACTGGATATAGAGTTTGTACCTTTAAATAAAGTGAGGCTGACTAAAATCAAAAGAAAAGGCAAAAAGAAATCAATTGAAATCTCATATAAAATGTTGGAGATGCAAAGGGTATAATACGTCAGACATTACTAGAATAAATGAAGGAGCTTGGGCTTTGCTATTTTTCACTCAAATGTGAGAACATAAATTAGGAACAAAGTTATTAAGAGGTAACATTCTGCCTTAGAGCTTAAAAGTTATTAGAATAGGGTGTTTCCATTGACATGTTAGACTTAAGATAGGTGGGCATGGGAGAGATTGGAAAATAGAATTTATATCAGCAGAGATTTCAACATTATGCAAAGGCAATTGTTTCTGTGAAATGTTCTTCAAATAAATGACAAATCAGGCCCAGTCTAAGCACACTGTGAATCACATCTTATCTTTATGTTTTCATAGTTCCCCAACTCTATATAGTCATTTGAACCTTTCTTCTTTTACACCAGCGTGAAAGCTTATCCCAAATAGTCCAACATTTTGAAGATTTACTACACAAGACTCTGTCATCTTTGCACAGAACATGCTAGGATTTCTTTCTTCCTGGAGTATTTTTGACATGCAACATCTAAGACCTGATTCAATGGAATCAACTGCTGCCCACAACAGCATATCCATCATGTAGTTTCAGCTATACAAAAGATATTAGCCACTTATGCTCCATACCAGAGTATCCCAGAAGTGAGTGGCTGTTACAACATTCCATCATCTCCCCTGCTTCTGTGGGTCAAGGATTCAGGACTAATTCAGTTGGATGATTCCAATGAAAATCTCTCATTGTGCTGCAAGCAGATGGTGGCTAGCACAAGAGTTGACTTAATATTGCTTTCACTCACTATCCAGGGCCAAGCCTGCAGAGAGAGAAAGAGCTAGGAGGGGAGTTTCCCATGTCTAGGTTCCTCAGGCTTTCATCCTCTGTCTACCTTGTCTTTCCATGTGATTAAGGCCAGCATGGAAGCCCTAGAGCAGCTGAACTTTGGACATGGCATCTCTGGTTTCTGAAGTGCATATTCCAAGATAGAAACAGCTGTATCACCACTAAGCTGGCTTTAGAAGTCATATAGAATTACTTCTTCTGCACTTCACTGATTTAGGCAGTTGCAAAGGTCTGTCTAGGCTCAAGGGAAAGGAACTTAGACTCCATCTTTCAATGGATCGGTCTTATCATCGCTGTGCAAAAAGAGCATATATTTTGGCAAACTATTTTTAGAAAATTCAATCTGCACCAACTTCTCTTTTGATAGCCCACAGGGCCTTTTAATTTTCTCTGTCTGATTAAACATTATAATGAACTTAAATGAAGTCAAATATAACCATTTATCATAGCTAAAAGACAATGTTAATATAAGATATGTCAAAATCAAGATCCAGAATTATCTCTTGGCATACTTGGGCTGTTGAGTTTAAAATAACAAGATGAAGTTTATAAACGGCCATGTGTGTGGGAATTTAAAAATAATTCTACAAATACACAATGGGGAATTCCTGGCTTGGCAGGAGTTCATATTAAAGAGATCTGGGATTGAACTTGATCATAAGCATAGTATATATCCAGGGTGAGATATGCTTGCTTAAACAGACAAAAAGCTGATCCACATTCAGTTTGTATTTATGGGGGATGGTGTTCAAGTGAGGTAAAAGCTCAAGGTGTCCTACTTTGATTTAACTATTTTTTCCTTCAGTAGACAATTACTATGCTCCCACTATGTGCCTGGTATTGTTCTACAGGCTGGCAGGATAGCAGTGAGAAGAGAGATGCAAAACTCCACCTTCATAAAACCTACACACTCAGGGGAAGAACAAATAATGAACCAGATAGAAATGATAAAGAAAAATAGTAAGAAAAAGAATACAAGAATGGGGAAGGAATACTTGGAATTGAGAGTTACAAATTTGGCCAAAGTGAGTAGGGACAACCTCATGAGAGAAGCCATTAGAAAAAAGAGGAAGGATGGGCGTGCACAGTCCATGCAGGTCTCAGCAGGGATGGTCCACAGAGACGTGCATCTGAAGCAATGATGCCCAAAAGGCGTTTGGAGTGGCTGGACCAGAGAGCTGAATGTAGCTGAACACAGAAAGTGAAACCACAAAGACGTCATCAAAGGTGAGTGTTTAGGGCCTTGTGGTCACCTTCTAACACTGCTTCTTACTGTGAGAGAGAAGCAATCAGTTTTTAAAAGGAAGTAATGGGATCTCACTGAAAATTTAACTCTTTCAGCAAGAAGGGCTACTGTACGGAACAGAGGCAGGGAAACTAATGAGAAGACATTTTCAGTCATCCAGGTAATAAATGATTAAGGAATTAAAAGTGAAGGGAAAAGATGTGGTTAGATTCTGGATATACTGTGAATGAATGATAGAGTTTTGGTGTAATTTTTTTCCACTCACTGTGGCCAAAGCTTCAGAGATGGCAAGATGGTTTAAATTGTTAGGTTTAAGAAATGAAAGAGTAAAGGGTAATACCAATATTTTGGTCTAAGCATTTGCTGAGATGAAAGAAATTGCAAAAGAGCAAGCTTTGGGTCTGATAATGGAAGATCATTTTATACATTTATTGTTAAATACCAGTTAGTGACTTGTGTGCTGCTGGGAGAGTCAAGCACAAAAGGCATCTCAAGTAAGAGAGGCGCTGGCCACCAGAGCAGAGAGCTCAAGGAACATAAGAAATCACAGTGCCTTGACAATGCAACTGGAAATGTGAAGTGCTTGTGAACTTCACAGAGGTTCAGTGGTGTAACAGAGAAAAACTCGACTAAAGGGGGCTCAAGAGAGAAGAGGCGAACAGAAGGCCTCACAATGGGCAATCCTTTCAAGACTTGCTACAGATGGAAGGGGGGAAAAGGAGATAACAGCTGGACGGTGAGAACTCCTACAAGAACGGAAAAGTAGCAATGTGCTTGCATTGCAGTCTGTTGGGAAAATGTAAGTGGAGAGGATATATATACCCTACATATATTTTTATATGTGTAATATATATATATATATATATATATATATTCTGTCTATGTATATTCTCTCTATAAACATGCTCTCTCTATATATACTCTTTCTTTAAATATGTTCACTATATACATATATTCTCTCTATATATTTTTTCCTCTGTCTCTCTTGAAACATTATTTCAAAACAAAAGCAAAAGAGCTGGGCACTTAACTGAGTGCAAAGGCCAAGGATTCTGTCACCAGTACCCTAAAAAATGAGAAAGGGATAAATGAAGGAACTGATGTTTATCTAGGAGCAGAGCAGTGCAAAATGTTAATAAAAGTAATCAAAATTGTGGACATAGATGCACAGACATAGGCAAGATACAGAAATAGATTGTGGAAATATGCTTAGTGTTTTCACCTTCTTTATGAAATATAAAGTAAAGCCATTATCTGAGGATGAGCCTAGCGAAGCCAGAGAAGTTATGACAGGGGGTGGGATAACCTCCTTGGAGACCGGGACGATGAATGCAAGGAGGAGTAGGAAAAAAAGCAGTGTAGCTGTGTTTATCAAACCTCTTTGAGCTACAGGTCAGGGTAGGCAGACTGTTGTATTTTGCAAATGCTAGGGCTTAGCTGGACAAGTATTTCAACAAAGGTGTTGAGTCTATTAGCACGAATGTGTTCATTGAAATAGTTAACCAGAGGATTTAAGCTGGATGAGGAGAAAGGTGGAGATTTAGAATGATTTAAGGAACTGAGAAGAGAGATGGTATTTGGAATTCAAGGTCAGATCTAAGAAGTTCTACAGGTAGTGGACTGGAGGGAGTAAGAAGGAAGGGTAAGAGATGTTAATGACCATCCGAGATGATAGACACCTAAAGACTAGAAGGTGCTGCAATTAAAGGCCATAGTAATGTCTAGGGTATGACAGTTTAAAGAAGGAGAGCTTGAGTACAAGAGAGGAGAGATCAAGGAACTGGGATAGCAAGGAATTTAACTAAGAGCTAAACAAATCAAGGAATGCAGGCACCAAGGCAAGGAGTGGACAGATAATTGCAAGAAGTTAAAGGTAGCAGAAGTAGAAAGAAATAATATGAAAGTCCAGGTTTTAGGGGTGTTTATAGAGGAAGTAGGGAGATAATTTGATTATAGCAAATAAAAATCAGATAAAGCTCCATCATCAGCTTAGTAATCATCAGTATGAGAACAATAATAACCACCATCTGATTGGCAACAACCCAAGTATGATGGCAGGGTTTCCATTAGAACAGGAGATGAAGTGACTGTTCCTGGTAGAGGTGAGAGGATGAGGGAATTCTACTCAGGGCAGTGAGTTCTCTGGGATAGAGGGATAGAGGAGAGTTTGGGGAAATGAAAACAGAAGCATGGGTACAGGGTCAGAAAAGGGAAGTACCAAGTTATGTGGGAAACAGAGCATTATTTGGGAGACCTAGAATAACACTCACACATAGCAGCATAGAATACAGTAAGATGAGTCTTCAAAGGCTGAAAATGGTTTCTTATGATGAAAACTGGAGTGAGAGGTGGGTGAGGAGCTTCACAGGAAACATGTAGTCTTTCACAGTGGGAGTTCTGTGTCCTCACAATGTTGTTTTAAAAGAATATAGAAGCAATAGAGTCTGTTTGAATGGGAAGGCTCAAGACAAGTAGAGTGCAAGAGAATTGCAGTTTAGAAAATTGTAGTAGAAAGGGAGACTATTTCTGTGAAGTCTTTTTAAATCATGACAACTGTCCCCAAGTTTCATGAACGTGGAGAGGGAAGAAAGGTCTGGCTTGCATCTCATTGTTCCATAGTAGATCATAAATCTGCTAGCTGGAAGATTTGGGGAGACTATAGCCCAAATGTGTCAATGGACAGCTACTGAAAGTATGGTAAAGACCTGCACTGAATTACTGTGCCCAACCTGAGATGTGAAAGGCACAGAAACTGTTATTGGCAAGCATTTTATGGTATATTTATTCATTTTTTAAATAAATTTTTGTCCGTTTCCTCAAATAAAATTGTAGGATTGTACTATACATGTCTTCATTTCTGTAGGCTTTAATTTATATTGTATTCTATAAAATATTAGTCTTCCATAAGTAGAATTTTCACTCACAAAACCTGAAAAATTTTCTAAGCATACATAACTAGAGAGGTTGAATTATGCTAAGTTATCACAGGTGGCATTTAACTGTTCACTGAAGAAAGTCTTCAAGAAGAGAGGCTTACCATTTACAACAGAGTCCATGGACATCTGCAACAGGACATCTGAAACTTTTGTTCATGCCTTACTGAAATAAGGATGAGTCTCTAAATTTTGCTGGATTTCAATCTCCTCATCTGGAAAAGAACAGTGATGTTACTTTCACCCACCCTAAGGAGACCAAAAAGATAGCATCCTTGGAAAGCTCTCCAGAATCACGTAAGAACTTTTATCTGGATTCACTCTGATTCTTATATGGCACACATAGACCAGTTACAAAGGGATCATTCCTGATCACTTAAGAGTACATGGAGTGTGTTTTAAAGTATTTAAAAAGATCTTTAGACTAAGAGATTCTGACTGAGTAGTCCTAGGATAGAAGCCAATGCTAAGTAATAAATACTTTCCACAAGATCCTCCAGAGACTTGCAGTAGATTTGAAAGGCATTGAGTATAATTGTAGGTATGGCCAGCCAGCAAGCAATGTGTGTGAACAGATGTTAGAATCTCCCTTGCCTATGTGTCAACTCAACTCATCAGAGAATTGCAGTACCAGTGAATGGTCATTGCTGCTAATTGTTCCTGTTCCCCTGCCTGAAGCCCCTCAGCATGTATATATCTGTGCCAAACTGAGGTATGGAACACACAGAATGATATGTATAAAGTGAAAATCTTAAGTCTGTAGTTCTATGATTCTCTTAATTATTTATGAACCCCATTTATCGCTCCTCACATCAGAAGATAAATTCTTTCAAACACCCCATGAGGTTTCATTAGCAAATTACACACTCCAAGATGTTTTCTATCATCAATGATTAGTATTACCTGTTCTTAAACTTTATATAAATGGATACATTTAGCATAAATTCTTTTGTGTGTCACTTCTCTCATTCAACAAAATACAATATCTGTGTGATTCATCTATGTATGTTCACTTGTTCTTTCTTGGTACCAACTTTGCATTCTTAGCAAGAGCTATAGATCATGGAATTTAGATTTTGTAAAGTGTCCATTAAGTGATTACAGGAATGGAACCTTAAAAGGGAGATTCCTAAAGATGTTCATAGTCAATTAGGGTAAATGTTCAAGGTTAGCTCCTGCAGAATTGTTATAGTAAATCAGAATTCATGCTCAATGCTTCCATCGCTTCCCCAAAATCTGCATTTTGGTCAAGAGTCTTCACGAATTGTGCATGTGCTAATGTCTGAGAACTATTGCTATGAACTTAATGAAGCATACAGATGAGAGACTTTTTTATTAGTGGAGTTGCCTGCAGGCTGTTAACAAAATCTAAAGATTTTGAAATTTGACTTCAGGGGTTACCACATAGAAGGTCTGAGTCTAAAATGAGCTATTGCCATCCCTTCATTGCAACTCAGCAGCCCTAGGGTAAAACCCTTTTTGCCATACGATTTAGTAGAAAATTTTCCAACTAGAAAGAAAAGAGAAGAAAGTTGAGCCAAACAACAGCAATATTAATTTCTTTTGAAGCATAATAGGAGAGGTGATGATCAAAGCCACTCTCGGGGAATCCAGGCAAAAATTCCCTTTTATAAAGCCACAAGAACACTTCCTCATCCTCTGTAGCCTGCTGCATAGTCAGACAAAAGCATGAACAAATGTAGCCACAGAAGAAACCATTGAGTTCTGCTGAGTACACTGTGCAACAACTCTGCTGAGTGGTTGTACCCTGAGCAACAACTGGACAGCAGTGTAAGATGCTTCCTGTTTCCTCTTTCATTGTGACAAGCCATCATTGACTTTCACTGGAGTGGTCTACCTTCACTTGCAAACAAAATTTTCACGTGTTAAATTGTAGTCAATGAGCAAAGTAATCAATATGTTGTTAGATGCACAATGAGTTATGTGGATTTCCCATACCGATCCCGAATGTGACCATAATTATGGTCCTCATTTGCAAGAAGGGCTGTGGAGAAGAATGTATATAGCACTCACAGGCCAAGCACCTACTCCCCCTACAAAGACCCTCTTGGGGAGGATTTTATTAGTACTTCAGTGGTACTGACAATTAAGATTAGCAGCTCTGACTCACATTACTCTCTACCTAGTTGATTTCATTTGACTCACAGCAGACTCCTTCAAGACGTAATACGACCTTTTTCCTTTTGTAGATGAAACACCTGAATCTATGGCACTTCCTTTGCCTCGTATCCCTCAGTAAGAAGACACAATGTCTGATATTCAAATTCATAATTTCAACCCCCAAATGATGTCGTGCTTTATTTTTCTACAATGAAAAGCTTCAGTTAAGAATAATTTTTCAGACATAAGATAGGATAATTTTTATATTAAATTCTCATTTGCAGCAGTCATACACTCATAATGGTTTGACTACATTCACACATTGAATATGGACAGATTTACCCTGGCATGGACATAAGGATTTTTAGTTTCTAATCTGTTTTACCAAGTATTACTATTATTTTTATTTTTCACTCCTTTTTTCCTCATTTGCCATTCCAATAGATTTTTGTTCCTCATTTTTTATTGCAACTTCAACTCTCTGAATTTCTTAGCACCCCAAGGGACTCACACTTTCTTCTACCATCTGTACCTCCAGAACCTAATGAAAATTTGTTCCAAGAAGCACGTCATGCTGAGAAAAGAATGTATGGATGCATTACAGCCTAAACATGAAAATATGTTATAGAAATTTGAAATGTCTCTCCTTTCCTTTGGGTCATTGTTTCAATTAATTTTGCTGGCTCTAAACATTTTAAATGCCCTTCTCATGATTCACGTAAAACTTTTGCTTTACAGTAACTGTGGCCATGAATTAGGCATTTTGAAAGTTCACTGGGGCATTGTTTATTGTTTAAAGTAGTAACTCACTGCAGGCTGAAAATCCTACCAGAAATATTGTTAAAAGTTACTGACTGACCAAACACTGCACCTTGTATTTTGAATGTAGATGTAGCACAGCACTTAGAGTTCTGGACAAGACTTAATATCCTCTCAGTTTGATTAAACTTTATAGAGGCTTTCTCCTCTTTCTAATCTCATCCTTTCCTTTCTTAGTGCTTTTCCTTCTGAAAACTATGTTCTAAATCATTTTTCTGTATCTTGGAGATGTTTTGTTGTTGTTTTTACAAAAATCCTCTTGCCAGTTGTCCAAGCTGAGAATGTCTTTTTCAGTGACCTGAGAACCATATATTCCAAGTGCAATAATCAAGGAAGATGGTTTCCCATTCCCCTGTGTGCCTCTTGAGGGAGCAGCCTAACTTCTGAGCTATGAAACTACCTTCTGTCATGAAAGCCTATGGTGATTGGCTGCACTAGGGAGAAAGTGTTACTTTTACTTTGGATCAAATCCTTTACCAAAAACAATGGGTTGATGAGTCCACTTCAGTTGTTTAGTTGTGAGTGTGATAAAATGACTGAGATCATCAACTTAAAGAGGAAATGTGTGCTTTGTCTTACAGACTTGGAGGATTTAGTGTATGGTTGGTTGGTCCTAATAGCTTAGGGCTCCTGTGAGGCAGGAGGATTTGGCAGAAGACGCTTGTTTATATTATGTTCTAGAAACCCAGAGCAAGGAAGAGACTGGTAGACCCAGGGAATTCTGACCTCTGCTGAAGCTCAATTTCCTGAAGTTTCTCAACATTACCAAGTTGGGGGCTAATCGGCCTTTGAGGAATTTTAGATTTAATCTCTAGCTTATGGTCCATGATCACTTTTTCATCAAAGGTCTTAAAAATATGACCATGGTTTGTTCTAAGGGAATTGGATTCTGATTCAGTTCTTGCTTCTCTCCCCTACTGAAGAGAGTAGGGGAGAGAAGCAAGAACTGAATTAGAATCCAATTTGATACATTATTCTTTACCTGTTTAAGTTCATGCAAGGATATTTTTGCTTTGACAATCTACAAAGTTACCAAGCTACAAAGGAACTGGAATTGTAGTCAGGGGCAGTTCAAGGAAAATAATATAATTCAGGAAGTCTCTTGCCAGGATATGTCAGCATCCTGGCTCTCCCCACTTCCTGGGGTACACATATGCAGACATTTGCACTTCTCCAAATCTAAAACACTGACTTGACAAAAGCAACTTACATTTATAGGAAGAAAATGCATGCCGAGCTCTGCTATCCTTTATTTATACTGTCTTACTAAATCCTCAGATAACCTATGATGTAGGTGACATTTTATCCCAAATTTTTACACAAGGTAATTGAAATACAGAGACACTAACTGCCATATGCAAAATGACACATGTAGGAAACTTTAAAACTGGAATTTGAATCTAGACCTTTAGATCTAGAGTCAATTAATCACACAGTTGAGCTTCTATATGAATCATAGATATCACTTTCATTAAGAGTTCTAATTTTTAAAAATATGTTTGGTTATTACAGGGTCTCATTATGCAACTTGGAATTACAGTGATCCTCCTGTTTTTAGCCTCCCCAGTGCTGGGATTACAGGTGTGTGCCACTATGCCTGGTCTCTATGGCTGGCTCCGTCTGCCCTGGGGTCAGGGTTGGCATGGCATGTGGTGCCAGGGATCAAACCACAGTCCCTGAGCTTGCTTAAGCTGGCCTAAGCTGGCCTAAGCAGATGCTTTAGTCTGCTAAGCTATCTTGCTGGCCCGACAGTTCTAATTTTTTGTGCATCTTTCTAGACAAAATTTTGAGTATCATGCTCCCAAACTGACTTTGGGCTTGATCATATGCCTTGTTCTCTGCAATTAAGTTGCAGAAATTTGACTCAAGCAAAGACTTTTAGAAGTTCTAGGAGGGCCAGGGTGATAGCTCAGTGACATAAGCTCTGGCCTGGCACACTCAAGGTCCAAAGTTCAATCCCAGTACTGTAAAAAAAAAAAGTGCTTGTGCATTTTAGCTTCTTCTCTTGTGTTAACAAATATAAACATAATTCAAGGTTAACATGATGCAGAATTTGAGAAACAAAGATTGAAGGCAATTTTGTCTTAAATGATTTGTCCAAGCTGAGCCAGTTCCTAGCTGACCCTGTAGCTGAAAGTAGATAAGTAAATGAATTAATTTAACCCTGTGCAGAAAGAGCAAAACTCTCTTGGAGATATCACAGAATTATACAAATAATGAGTAGTTATTACTTTAAGCTTCTAAGCTTGAAGGTTTTTGTATAGCAACAAGTAATATACCTTAAAAGTGAAAGTTCTCTGAGACTTGGTTCATATGTATCACAATTGTGCTGGATTTTATCCCAAAAAGAACTCTGTAGGTGGCCCTTCCTCTGTCTTATCTCAGGCCCCTCCTGAAGGAAGCACCTTCACTCTACCACCTCATTTCAAATTCGTGATGAGTGCTTCCAAGTTTAGATGAACCATTGTCTCTTCCCTGTAGACTTTCCAACTATCACAGCAATGAATGTTCTGTTGGTGCTTCTCCTGGGCTTTGCACCCCTTTTGTGATGTCTACTATTGGGCTGTTGGATTAGCTTCTTCCACATTCACACAGAGCTATAAGTCTCTGGGAGTTCACACCTCCCTAGGGCTGCTTGTAGCCAGTGACTTATAGGTAGAGGAGAAAGAATCCCAACTGTTTTGTCTTGATCAAAGGTATAATTGAGCTACCTCATAGGATCAAGCTGAGACTGGGAAATTCCCTGAAAATACACCGTTGTTTGTCTCCTTTTCTTCCCTGACCTTTTTCCTTGCTCATTTGATCCTGGGCATGTTTTGTTAGTAAATCATTTGAGTTGAACTTTGTCTCAGAATCACTTCTGTGGAACTTATCCTTTGATACTACTTTCCCTAATAATATCAGTGTCTTGTTAAACAGCTAAACAATGCTTGCTAGGCCCCCTGGAATCTAGCTGGCTTCCCATCTTTACCTCTTGTTTCTTTTCCTAGTTTCCTCAATGTTCCATCCTGCACTAACTGCTCTTTCCTTGGGTTGCTTTATTTCTGTTTTCCTCATTATTCTGTTCAGTTGTACATTGAGAAACATCCATGATATTCCCATGTCAGACAAACACAATTGCTTTCTTCTATCCAACTCTCAAATGAAGCAAATGACACAGGGATAGTTCTCAGCCAGTGTTCATCAGAGAGGATTTGGGGTAATTTATTTAACTTCTTTGATATCCTATTCATTCACTTCTCACGTAAGACCACAACTTCACCATAAATGTATGTGAGATGCTTACTAAAGGATATACAATATATTGTATACCATACCTTAAAACTTTTCATGGGAATCATTTATTTGTTTCTTTGTGCCTTTAGCCAGATTATAAAATTTTGAGTATTAAATTTTATCAGTCTCTCTATCCTTTATATCTATCACAGCGTCTTGCACACAGTAGATAGCCAATAAATAATTGATTAATTTTAAAAAATGATACAAAGGCCTAGATCACTTCTTTCTACTTTCTTCTGCTTTGTGATATATTTCATCTATACACAAACAAGGAAACAAACCCCTGACATCTAGCAATTTCAAACAGTATAAAATAAGAGTAAACATGCCTTGCTATTTGTTGAGAGCACTTTTCCCCTATGTAACCACCAAGACATGATGTTTTGTTGAAGATTAGATGTTCTTCCTGTTTTGGTTCTTAACCTCCCCTTAAAATTCTCTGCAAATAGCCTTGTATGCTGATTTTATAAGTAAATACACTGTACTTTTTGGGCAGTCCTTTCTCCCATCGGTAAAGGGGCTCCTCTGGACCTCAACTTTCTGCATCTCAACTCTTCATTTATTCATCCTCACTGTCCTTCCTCTGAAATTTCAAGAGCTATACTGGTGGCTGTAGTCACTCTCCCCAAAACTTACCTTCTTGCTTTCACCCTGAAGACTGGATTTTCTTCTCTCTTTTAATGTATTGTCAAACACATAAGACCATAAGGCCTTCTCCAAATTCATTTGTAAATCTGTGTTCATTTGTTAGCTTTCCTGCTCTCTTTCATTCACCCTCCTTTTTTCTAATTCCTCCTCCTCCTTTATTTTCTTTCTCCTTCCCCCATGGTTTCCTCCCTTTCATTTTTCAATGTTTCAGAGAATCAAAAATGAAAAACATCACTATGTATTTCCCCTTGCTTTCTCTTTGTTTTTGATGAATTTTGAAAACCTGTGACCCTGAATGCTTCAATTCCACAAGACAGGCTCCTTCAATTTGAAGAGATGCTAGCAAAAAGCATTCTTTTAATAAGTTGATGTCATCAGAATTGCTCTTCCCTGGGACTTTGTCTCTGGAGGCATTTGAAGAAGCTTTCCATTTTGTGAGTCATTTAATGAAATCCTTGGAACTTTTCTACCAATTACCTCTTGGATTTTCAAAGTCCTTGTGACAAGTTTATGGTGCTTATAAGTACTGAAATAGTGAACTTAGTATGTGAAGCGACTAATTCAGAAATCATGGCCCCATTTTTCCTACTAAGCATGTAGAATGATTTGATAATATCCACCTTGGTAAGGATGGTGATAAGGTCAGTTGTCCACCTGTTGCTCTCTGTGTATCCTTATGTGTGGGGATAATCATTTGTTTTGTTTTTTTTTTAAATCAACAACTCTCTGTGTGTGTGTGTGTGTGTGTGTGTGTGTGTGTGTGTGTGTTAACATGCATACTTCTCCAGTTTGATTGGAAGTTGTTCTTGTACATTTCATACCTTTGTCAGGTCTTAAGTACTTACCATGTTTAGGAGTGAGCCTTAGGTATAATGAGAGCTTTAAAATATTCTCTGAATGAATAAAAATGGCTAGGAAGTGACAATCTTAAAAATTGATCCTTGAAACATTGTGGAGAGTATGTCCCTTACAGTTACAACATACAATATATATTCACTTCACTCACACAAGAACAGTGATAATAATGATGGTTAAAAATAGTGGAGCTGCCTCACATCAGATATATGCCCCTTGTTTTTCCAATGAATGTAAAGCATATATTCATTTCTCTCTATATGCATTATAGCTTCCCCTTGAATTAAAAAAATATAAAGAGAGAAAACATAATTGCACACAAAGTACATGTACACTCAGCCTTTAGTCCTCCCCCAACTGATGGAACAAACCACTCTGACTATTACACTGAACTCATGGAAACCTCAGCCTGCCATCAGACCCTTCAGGGAGCATGCTCATTTCCTTTTCTTCCCCTTCCCTAATTAGAATCTCATATCCAGTCTCTCTGCCACAAGAATTTTGTGGCTGACTCAGTAGCAGAAGTCGGCTTCTGCTTCCAGTATCTACATATTAATTTCCTCTGGGCACCGGTTTGAAATTACAGAGAACTTTCTCAGCAAGTTCATGGCCCTGTCAGGCCTGGAATCAATTTTATGACAATCCCAAATCACTTTTCCATGTATGCTTTCTTGATTCTATTCATTGATGTAGCAGTAAAATTAATCTTAAGGAAAAGACATTTCACTTAGTTTGAGCATTGCATTTCTAGGTGGCTTGAATGTTTAAGTGAAATAGAGATTCAGAGCAACATAAGATTATGTGGGATTGGCACACAGTGGTACTTTCACACAGCAGAACAGCTTTTCTCCTTGTACAAAGATTAGTTTTAGGAATTCTCTAGTCAGGAAAGAAGTCTGATTTCACCAGTTTATTTAAAGCATCAGCAACTATTCAGAGTTTGTGTTAAAAACATTGACATGATGCTATTGATTGCATTTACAAATACATTTAGAGACTGGAACACAGAGTGCTGATTTCCTTTAACATGTGTCTTAAATCAGGTTCCTAGGAAGCAGAGCCTGAGGCAAGGATTCCTGGCCAAGTAGCTTATTGAAAAAGAGAGCTATCCAGAGAAAGGGGATGAGAAGCAGGATAGTGCTGGGCAAGGAGCCAAGCACTGATGTCCTCCTAGTGTGAGTCCAACCTAGATCCCACAGGACCCTTTGTAGTATGCACTTTACCTTGAAAGTAGTCAATTTGGGGGGAAAAGGACTGGCTTTGTTGTCTCTCTTATAAATCCAGTATTTGCTATGGGCTTCCCCTAGGGAGGAGGCCATTATAAGTGAAGTTGCTATCATGAACTAAGTGAAATTTTTTGGAGAAAAGAGTAGCCAGAACCTGTTATTAACTTCTTGTAGCAGCTATGGTATGACTATTGTACCCTTGCAAGATGTCTACATAGGATATAGGAACAATACTTACTATTCTATTTTTAAAGGCTAGCTTAATCTTGGCATTATTTTATGCACTGAGTAAACACAAATTAAGAGTCATCACTCATACACAGAAACACCGCCTCTCTAGTGGAGGAGAAGGACAGCTTTAAAAATCTTAAAACTACTTCTTCAGATGCCCTAAACCCATGTCCCATGTCAGCCTTGGCCTCAAGGTGATATTACTAGAGACTTGATTAAAATGCTTTTCATTCCACCTATCCAAAACCTGCAATGTGGAGCTTAAGCAAATGGAATCTTGAGAAGAAGAACACAGTCCAGCCCCAGTGTAGTTGCTTCACAACAGCATTGAAAGTCCAATATTTTTCAATGAGTTCCTTATACTTGCTTTTGCTTATTGTAAGGAAATAAACTAATCATGGTTTGTTTAGACCAACCTGTTCATTAGAAATTTCACACAAATGTACATGTCTCATGACTGGTCTCTCCAAGTGAATTTCATCTTAGGGGAATAATACAATTGGCAGAAGGTTTTTTTTGTTTTTGTTTTTGTTTTTAGTAAAGTTGTGATCTGAGGTCAGAATCTGATCTGAGAGCAAAATTCTATAATAATGAGATCCAGAAAACAAGCCTTTGATAGAGACAGGCAGACAGGAGGAGTGAACCATCTTATAACGGGCAGATGGGAGTTTGATGCCAGGTGGTGGGGAAAGGACTAAGATGATTCGAGGGAGCTACTGTTGGGAGAGGAGAGGAAACCAGGAAGTCCACTAAATGTTGAGATATATATATATATATATATATATATATATATATATATCCCAAAGCTATTCAATAATTTGCTCAGATTCAGGTTATGCATTCGTAAGTCACCCTGCAAGGTGACCAGGGTGGAAGTAGGGTCAAAAGTGAGTTTTAAGAACAGGCTTGTGTACCCATAACCTACCCGGAGCTCACTGTCAGCTCTAGATCTGACCAGACAGACTATTTCCTACTCAAGCCCCTTGTCAACCTCTCACTGATGCTTCTTTCTTGGCAAAAGAGCATCTCTGCCTAAAGAAAGTGGAAGCCCTGAAATGTTAATGAGAATCCCACAGGATGCAGCAGACTAATCAGGATGGAAATAGATAGGCAAACACTCCTGCCTCCTCACCTCTTGGGGAACAGTTGTACAACTTATACAGTTCCTCAGAGGGTCTTGGCAGGATGACACCCCAACTATCCATATAGCACATCTGCCATTAGGCAAATCATCAAATCAAGACATTATATATAGGGGAGAAAGTGTTGATCTGAATAGAATATGTAATTAGCACTTATGACTTCTACTAATTTTTATTCTGAAATTTTTAACATTATATTCGGAATCTAAAACTGTATAAGCAGAACAACCCTATCTCCCTCCTAGTACTTACTAAGGTACTAGCCAGGCTCAACAATTCAACTGATAGAACATAGCTGGCCAACAGTAGAAGTTACAATACAAATTTATGTGTCATGAGAGCCTCATAAAGAAATGCAAGCCCAATGAAGAGTCAGCTGGTAACATACTGAATTGGAGAAAGAACAGGAAACTGAATATGTGACTAAATTATATGATAAGGCATAAAGGATAAGATTTGTTCTACCAAGATCTGTTCAGCCTTCTCTGGGTGTCAACTTCTTAGATTTAAAGATAAGGCTGCTGTCTTCCATTCTGGTAAGTAAAGAGTGTTTTTTTTACATGAGAGTTTCCTCTGTTGTTTGTAAGAGACAGCACAAAGGTTCAAGGTGATCTTGTACCTGCTGTTTTCAAGTGCCTCTAATAGATGTGATGCATATGCCTAATTGTATATTTTAACCCTCACATCTACTAAGCACCCATCCTTTATCCTGCAGAGTCAAGAAATTTAAGAAATAACCTATACTCGCAGAAGTCATAATAAATATTTAAAGTAATGATTATTGGGCCAGAGAGATAGCTCAATGAAATAAGCACCTGCCTGGCAAGCGAAGGGTCCTGAGTTTAATCCCCAGTACCATAAAAATAAATAAATAAATA
>NDGN011343052.1:0-15370 GCA_002564285.1 Tympanoctomys barrerae | reverse complement strand
AAATAAATAAATAAATAAATAAATAAATAAATAAAGTAATGATTATTGAAAAAATAAAAGAACTGGTTAAATATTCCCACTGAGACCGATGGGTTCTTATGTCTAAGTCCACAGTATATATCTAAATAGAGTAGGGGCTATAATGTGTTTTCTGTACAGTAGTCATGTCCCATATGTGCTCAGATTAATACTACATAAATCTAGAACATCAAGTGTATCACTTACTTTTCCCTAGTTGCTGAGCTAAAATACTGGACACCCAAGTATAAGCAAGGAAAGGTTTATTGAGCTCAAAGTCTGTAGAGGTTTCTGTCCATACTTGGCTGGATCCAAGGCAGAGTGGCACATGGCACAGGGCTACAGTTTTTGGCAGTGGAAAACAGAAAGACAGCAAGAGCAAAAAGGCAGGAGCAGAGTCAGAGACAAAGAACAAACCTCTCTCCCTTTCTTATACTGCATACAGATTATCCGTGGGTGTAGCACTCTCACCTATAATTCCAGCATGAATCATGAATTTATCAAAAACTCTAGACATCCTCCCCAATGACTACATGAGGCTTTGGGGGGGACAACAAGACACAAACCATAACATTAGGTCACTACTTGCCCTGGACTGACCACATTTCACATGCTCACTAGCCACATGTAGCAACTGGCTTCTCTGCCATATTGAATACTGCAGATTACTGTCATCATTAAAATTGATTTCTGTCAGTGTTAAAAATGCAAGTGTCCATTATTAGGTTGGGCCTTGTGGTTGGCAAATACAAGGAAGTCAAGATAACTTTTGGGGCATGGTACAAAGGCTTACTGCTCCTTCCTTTCTCTCCTTTAGGCTTGAGTTTAGCTTAACAGTCCTTCCTGAAACAAAACTGCTGACTGTCACCTTCCAACAACTAGAATTCTCTCACCTATTAGCCTAAGTACTGCTTCTTTACACTGCAACAACAACAAAAAAGTCAACTCTGAAAATCCTTGTTTTAAAACACAAAGGTTTTGTTCTTTCTGGGGCACATTTTGATGTGGGCAAGGGCTCTGATTCCCTGATGCAGGCATCCACTATGTTCAGTACTATCCAGGATGTCCCCATCAACTGGAAGCTCTGGCAAAATAGCTGTCTTCAGGGAAGGACTTGCTAAGAACAGAATGTTGTGGCATATTTCAGAATCCTGCATGCTTCTCCTTTACCTGCAGAAAGCATGAGAACATTTTCCTCTGATTTTCTCTGTGAAGATGCCTGAGATAAAACTCACACAAGTGTGGAGTTCCCCTAAGACTGTCCCTCTGGAGGTTTGGTCTCTCAGACTTGTCCACGTTAAGCCTCCAGCAATTCATCAGTTATGGTTTTTTTGTCCACTGAATAGGATCCCATAGAGGTTTTTCTTTGTGGATTTCTGTTCTGGTAAGTTGTACTTTTTCTGTATCCACCTGTACAATTGTTAGGACAGTCTTTTGATCTGTGACCTCAAGTCTGATAGACCTAAGAATAAATGTTGATTTTTCAGGTTTCAGTTCTACTTGTTAGGATGGAAGTTTTCCAACCTCTTTATTTGCTAAAGAGAAAATAACGAGTGGGCTTCTTTTGCAAAACTATGTTTTATGTTCCTATTAGTGGGGAGATAGGCTGTTCAGTTTTCTTGTCTGCACCCTCATTTCCCTTTTCCCACTCTGGATTTTCTGAGTGGAAGCCTTTTTTCCTGTTCTTATTAAAAGTGACTTCTTTTAGTAATGTCTTCCTCCCTGTGGTTATTAACTTCCTCCACCCCAAGTGCATTGGGCCTGAAACTCATTATTGCATCTCAAATGTTCTTTTTATCCCACTTAAAGAGAATCCTGCCACAGTGATGTGAGGCATTAGATATTCCTTCCATACAAAGTGATACAATCTGCCATATCATTCCAAAGACTTATGAGGCATATGCTGCAATTGTGGGACAAACACTTTTTAAAAATGAGCAAATTACCACGGTCATTTGTACGAGATACCTGCTGTTTGTATATCCCCAGCTGGTCCATCTCACACAACACAGCTTCTGTATTCTAATTTTTAGGACTTTGAACTAAAAAGCTATTGATTGGCTTGCCACTCAATGAGCTAGATGTTTCATTTGGTTATTTCTGGCTAGCCTGGAGCAATGTCAATCTGTTCATTCTCTCTCTCTGAACCTCATTCTTCCCAGGTGAAGCTCTTTTGAACAGTTCTCTGCTAATTCACTAGAGAAAGGAGTAAAAGCCAGTGTAGGTGACACAGAGTAGCAGATCATGGAGTGTTGTTATACACAATTTTATAACTTGCACCAAATATCAGTTGCCTGACTAATAGACTTTGGGATGTTCAATAATTAGGAAATACATCTAACATGAGTTCAGTGTTAAACAGAGTCTAATTTTCCTTGATGACTCCTAAAGCATTTTTATATCATTTATTATTTAATCATCATTATTAGGAAAATCAATATCCAGCTAAGCAAGATTTGCAACAATACATATAGATAAGACAGGTTTTAAAACTTTAGCACACCAAGCTCCTTTTCTTAGAAATCTGTGTATTCACATGTGTGTGTGCATGTGCGTGTGCATGTGTGTGTGTTTGTGCATTCTTTACAATTTGTACCAATGACTGCATGTCTAAAGCTGTCATCTCTATCACATGCATATTAAGAGAAGCCACTTGTGACACTGGTGCATCTCCGTGCGCTCTCACTTCATGTTTTCCTTTTTTGTTCAACATGCTTTTCCAGTAGGTCAGGTCTCTGCCAGTGTTTTTGGCCATGGTAGCATAATAACACCACAAGGAGTTTTTATCTCTGAAACTAACATTGACATAACACACAGTACACTGCCAAGTTTAAAAACATTTTAGATATATGGAGTTACTCCTGAGATTCTCATTTCTTTAGATATTTATTCCAATCATGGGCTCTTTAGCAAAAACCTGGAATATAAGATTATGTTCCCTTTTGTCTGTGGCAAAGTGCACTCGGTTTCCCCTTTGCTTCAGGAAAGGAAGAGGCAGCAGAAAGGAAGTCAGAAAGAGGAAAAGATGGACAGAATCAGCAAATAATCTTTGCCTTTCTTGGAACTGTTCACAATTTGGTGGACTGTGATGGAATGCGGGATAGGGGGAAGATGCCTAGGAAGTTTTGAAGTAATAGAGACCCAGAAGAGCTCTGATTGTTGTGCTGACTGCAAGCTACAGAATCACACGGTCACATCCCTCATGGTTCTCTGCACTCTATTAGGGTTTCACAGAGAAATTTTCCATCCATGATCATTTTGTCTATATAGAAAAAATAAGTCAAGGATGCTTAAGTTGTGTTCCCCTCTAAAGTATCACTTATTTTTGCATTCTAATAATTTTTTAAATTAATTACTTCTTCAGTCTCAAAGATTGAAGCCAGAACCTCATACTTGGTAGTCAAGCACTCTATTGGTGAGCTATACCTCTGGCCCCTGAGGATGAAAGAAATCAATGAACTATACATAGCCCTTAGGATATTGTGCATTCCTATGTGTCCACACAGAATGTGCCCTAAAAGTAAACTCTAGATTTGACATGTTGTGGGGTGCAGGTTGGAATATTATTGCCTATGGACAAACTCTTGGATGCCCTCAGTTGTTATAGTCCAGAAGATACAAATGCTTTTATATATCGTGAAAGTTTTCAGAAATAACAGCAAGAAAAGTATGCAATGGATACTGTGTATGACCCACAAAACTTAAAATATTTATTCTGTGATCCTTTAAAAGACTTTTTTTTTTTTACAGGAAACAGGGATTTCATATGCTAAACTAGCGATCTCTCACTTAAAAATGTGACCTACCTTCACCTCGCTCCCTACCACAGTAACAATAACTCTTCAGATGTACTTTTCCTTAGCACTTCTCATCTTGTAGTATACAGTTAAGAAGACTTACTTGTGTCTATTGTCTCTGTCTCTTTATTAAATTATTTATGCTTGGCATACAAACTACAACAGGACAAGAATCTTCACCATTGTTTTCTGTGTTCCAATACCAGAAGAAATATCTGGCACATATTTCAATCTCAATTATATTTTGAATAAGGGAGTAATTTTGATACAAAGTATGTTCATAAAATCCTTTGAGACGTCCTCTTCTTCTGGAAAGCATCGGCTCTTCTGGGAGGCCAACAGTTTTGTTCCCTCCATTTCTACTGAAATATTCAGGGATTCTTGGAAAATACCTATTGGTCGTCTTCCTCAGACTGAACACAAAGTTAAAAAATGACATAGGTTTATCAAATTCCTTTGAATGAAAGGAGCCTTGAGTTAATTGATGAAATATTTTGGTGTCATATTTTAGCTCATCTCCCTAGTGTTTTCTACTCAATCAGTACTATCAAGGACAATCTGTGCAGAAGCAGAATGGATAATGTGTCATCTCTCCACTGCCCCCACACAGCTCTTCCCATTCAGCAGCCATAGCCTCTGCCACAATGAGGCCTGAACTCCCTTTGACAGGTAGATAGACTGTCATTGTCTTACTTTTCAAAATGATGTGTAAATGCTAGGCCCCAGGCAGGGAAGAAGAACATTCTCCCTAAAGAAGTTTTATATTCTAACAAAGCTGAAATCTTTCTGAGAGCACATTTGGGGGAATATGAGACTAACCAGGTGCACTCCAAGATCTGAGCCATAAAGAGAAGGCCTAAAGCCCTGGAAGGAGAGAAAACAACTCTCTCTACCCAGCTGGGGACAATATAATGTCACAGTTTCAACAAGCCTTAGCGTTTTGCTCTTTAGATCTTTAGTTACCACCTGTCTCCAAACTGACTTGTAAAATGGAAGATGCTTTTTGTGTAAGAAACATTTTTACATTTACATTTGTACTTTTGAGTAAAAGAGTACAAAGGGAAAAAATAGCTCCATTATTTTAGGAATGCATTGCATAACACACACTTTAGATCTCTTGACTTTTTCATGTTTTCCTTCATTTTTGCTTAACCATGTACTATAGGTTATCTGAAAGTATTAAGACGAGGTGTATGTCGGACAATTCAGTAAACATATCTTCTTCTCTGCATTCCTTGCCTTTCTACCATAGACTTTCAGAACACTTACTTTCAATATACGCATTACAATACATATATTTTAGTGGTTGAAGCTATCTTAGACCTGAGCCTCACCTATGACAAATTACATTACATAAGCAGTTTTTCTGCCTTCTAGTGAACACACATTTCCTATAAGTCAGTTGTCTTTTACCTTAAAAATAAAATAAACTTGTATTTAGACTTCATTTAAAAATCTTCCCATTTTACCAATTATTTTTGCATTGATGTTAATTTTTAAAATATTGGATGAAAGAAGATCCAGATATCAATAAGATGACAAAGTAGCACACTAAGGGACTTCCCCAATAGAGACCATGAGCAATAACAAGATTGTATGAGAATGCCTCCAAGAACTCAGGAGTAAAGTGTGATGCTGTAGATGTAAACCAAGATGGAATACTAGAGAAATAGACAGGAACACTCATAGCATTTGGCATGTCCAACCTGTGCAGTATATCATGGAGTCACCAGGAGGAACCCCTTCTTACAGGATCCTTCCTCAGGACAAAATCAAATTAGTGGATGGCATTCAAATTACAGTTTGTTTGAAGGCATTCGGAAAGACTGGGTTCTGCCTGGACTGACTCTGCTCATTGAGGCATTGGGCACAGCAATAAGGAAGCAACTAGAACCATAAGGCAGCAGGATGCTAAAGCTAAAATTCCAAACAAAAGGGTTGCAAAGATCAGAAAATATTTGAGGAGTTTGAGACTCTATAGGCAAGCTGATTGGTGTTGTTTTACCATCAGGCAGACATTATATGAAAACTATAATAGCCAGGCATAGTGGCCCATGCCTGTAATTGCAGCATTTCAGAGGATGAGACAGGAAGATCATTGTGAGTTCAAGGCCAACCTGGGCTACAAAGTGACTGCAAGGTCATGCTGAGCTTCACAGTGAAACCCTGTATCAAAAAGATAATATAATATGATATAATATAATATGTATATCTTTCAAATTTGAATATTCAAATCCCAGCAAACTATAATGCATACAGGGAAAGAAGTACACACACCTCGAAAATAAAACACACAAACATGCAGCAACAACAATACTAAAATCTTCATAAAGGGATCCTAAAGAAAGGCAGATCCATGACCAGCTTGACAAAGCATTTTTAGGAAACTGTCATAAAGTTAGCAAGTGGACCTGCACAAGAAGACAGTCAAATACATGAAATCATGAAAATGACACATGAACAAATAAGTATTCTAACAAAGAGAGAAAATGCAGGAAAGAACTGAAAGCAGACTTGATTAATTAGAAGAAAAAACATGGACATTACATATGATTCCTTGGAAATCACTGAGATGGTCGAATGAAAAGCACAAAACTAATGATTAAAAATGAACAGCACTGGGCCGGGGAGATAGCTCGTAGAATAAGCACTTCCCTGGAAAGTGCAAGGGCCTGAATTCAATCCATGTTCCTGTCAGAAAATAAAATAAAATAAAAATGAACAGTGCCTAAGAGACTTAGAACCCATGAAAAAGGTGGATATACACATAGTGGGAAATACAAAAAGAGGAGACAAAGAAAAGGCAAGGAATTTATTAAAAGCAATAACAGTTGCAACTTTCTAAATATGAAGAAAAGAAATAGGTATGGAATTTGAAGAAACTCAAAAGACACCATGTACAATAAAACCAAAATGAACCACACAGAGGCACACAGTGAACACATTGTCTAAAATGTAAAACAGAAAAGAATCTTGAATTCAGTGAGAGAAAAGATACTTTATACACACACGATGGTTTCATTAACACACTGACCACTTAGGAGAATCTGTGGAAGTCCAAAGTGCTGGGATGGTCCATTGAATGTGTTAAGAAAGAGAAAAAAAACAAAACTGTCTAATGAGAATACAAGATTAAATGGAACTATTCTACAAACATAACAAAGAAAGCATGACTGTTTCAAGTTGCTCTGACTGCAGAGCAAGTGCAAAACTACTTTACCTGCTGTAAAAGAAATGTTACAGGAAGTTCTTCTGCTTCAAAGAAAAGTAGATAGCAATACAAATCATATGAAAATATCAGGTTTTTAGTTTTGAACCAAGAGTCAGACTCAGGACCTCATGCTTGCCAAGCAAGTGACCTACCTCTGACTTATATCCTTAGCCCAATTTAAGGTTCTTTAGTAAACATAAACATGTAGATAAATATAGTAACCTGTGATTAAAATTGGATACATATAACTTATATGACAATTTCACAGGCCATAAGCTTATATTAATGGCTACATAATATAGAAAGATATAATTTGGCACCTCAAATATATCAGGTGGGAATGGGGTTTTAAGAGAGTAGAGGGTTTGTATACAGTTAATTTTAGGTGTTATCAAATTAACATAGAATACTGTAACTTTAAGTTATTTTATGTAGTGGTAATGGGAACCAAAAGGAAAATACCTACACAGTATTCACAAAACGATATGAGAAGGGAATCATTGCCACAAACAAAGAAAAAGAAAAGTAAGACATCAAGTGATGGAAGAAAAGGGAATAGCTACAAGATATAGATAATAATAATTATTTTAAATGAAAGTAAATCAAACTTTCTAGTGAAAATACATGGATTGACATAATAAATTTCTAAAAGTATGAATTAATCACACTCTCTCTATTAAAAGTTTTCCTTAGACCTAGGGGAATAAATACATAGGCTGAAAAGGAAAAAGTAGAAAAAGACATTCCATAAAAATGGTCATAGAGAGGGAAAGTCTGGACTGGGTCAGGTATATAGCTCAGTGGCACAAATACCTGCCTGGCAAGTGCAAGGTCCTGAGCTGAATCTGCTACCAAAGAAGATAGAAGAGGAAAGAGGAGGAGGAGGAAAAGGAGGAGGAGGAGGAGGAAGAGGAGGAGGAGGAGGAGGAGGAGGTGCAGGAGGTGGAGGAGCAGCAGCAGCAGCAGGAGGAGGAGAAGGAGGAACAGGAGGAACAGGAGGAGAAGCAGGAGGAGGAGAAGGAGGAGCAGGAGGAGGAGAAGGAGAAGCAGGAGGAGGAGTAGAAAAGTCCAAACAAAATGCATTTTATATAAAACTTTTACAAGAGACAATAAAGGGCATCACATAATGGTAAAATTATCAATTTACTAATAGATAACTATTATAAATATTCACATACAATACCTCAGAATCCCAAAATTTATGAGTCAATCTTTAACAAAAATAAAGGCAGAGATGGGTAACACCACAAAAATAGTAAGAAATTTTGGTATCCCATATTCAATAATAATAGAAAAAAAGAATAATAGCGATGTGATATATTTGGCAAACTAATTGGAGCATATATATATATATATATATATATATATATATATATATCCCCATCCAATTATAGAAAAATGCAGTCTTCTCAAGTATGTACGTAACCATCCTGCATGTTAGGACATTTGTTACAGCATAAAATAATCTTAACAGAAATAAAAAGAACTATATGAGAATACTATGAATAAGCATGCACCAGCAAATTGAGTAACTTGAGAAAAAATGGACAAATTACTAGAAACATAACTACCAAAACTGAAACATGAAGAAATAGAAAACTTAAATGGATCTGTAATTATTAAGGCAACTGGACTGGTAATTAAAAACCTCCTAACAAAGAAATGCCCAAGACGAGATGACTTTGGTGAATTCTACTAAATATTAAGGAGTTATCTAACAAAATCCTCCTGAAAATTTTCCAAAATTTGAAAATCAGGCAACACTTTCACAATTCACTATACTAGGCTAGTATAGCTCTGATACTAGAAAAAAGCACTGCAAGAAATGAAAACTATTGACCAATATGCGTATTGAGTATTGAAGAAAATACTCTAAACAAAATGCTTACAACCTAAGTTGAGTAGCACACTGAAAGAGTTATACATCATGGCTATATAACACTTATTCATGAAATTCAAAGCTGGTTCAAACATATGACATCAATGAAGACAATATGCCACCTCAACAGAATAAGGACATAAATATCATGAAATTGTTTCAATTAAAATAGGAATGCCATTTAACACGATTTGAAACTTATAAAAACATTTGCCAAATTATGAATAGAAGGAAACCATCTCAACATAATAAAACTACTTCTGAAAACTCTCAACTATCAATATGCTTAATTATGGGACTGAAAGATTTTCCCTAAAATTAAGAATAGGGAAAAGATAGCCACTCTTGCCAATTCTATTCAACATAGTATTGGAAGCTCTAGCCAGAGAAATTAAGCAAGAAAAAGACATAAAAGGAATTAAAATGAAAAAAGAAACAATAAAAATTATCTCATTGAAGATTACTTGGTTTTATTGTAGAAGAATCTTAAGCATTTTGGACTAAGAAATGGATTCAGCAAAGTTTCAAAATGCAAATGCAATAAATGAAAATCAATTACATTTTTATATACCAATAATGAGCAATCTGAAAAGGAATATATTTTAAATACTTTACAATAATAGAAAAATTGTTGAATGTATAGGAATAAATTTTACCAAGATAGCAAAGCACCCTACACTGAAAATAGTACATAGGTGAAAAAAACCTCTCAATATAAAAGATTGACATCATATACTCATACATTGGAAAACATACTGTTACAACATCTAATCTAATACTCAAACCAATGTACTGATTCAATGCATCCCTATCAAATTCCTGACATTTTTTATAGAAATAAAAATATTAATTCTAAAATTAATGTGGAATTTCAAAGAATCTCAAACCTGTGAAATAATTTGGAAAAAGAAAACCAAAGCTGAAGATACATTTCCTGACTTGAAAGCATATCATAAATTTATAGTGGTTAAAACAGTGTGGTGCTGGTATGAGGTGTAACAATAGAGACCTCAGGCTGGGTACATAGGAGTATCAAGTCAAATATTTTTGATGAGAGGGCCAAGTCTTCCTAATAGGAAACATAGACTCTTCAACTAATGGCCTAGGGACATGAAATCGGACTTTTATAACATACTCGAAAATTTTAAAAGGACTAAAGAAATAAGACCTAAAATTATTGAACATGCAGCAGGATCTACTGTGAAGTCATAGCTGTTTACTCAAAACAACTTTTCCAGATATGACATCAAAAACACAGGTAGCAACTCTATTCTAGCTGGAGCTGTGGAGGGTGTTAGAAGAGAAAAAAAGAAGGCTCCTGCTGTGCCATAAACCCTTAGGAAAAATCGAGACATTTCATAGAGTTGAAGGTAAAGCGCCTGAGAAAGAAGTTTGTCCAGAAGACTCTTTGCAAGGCGAGGAAGAAGCTCATTTATGAAAAATCCAGACACTATCATAAGGAGTACAGACAGATGTACAGAACCGAGATCCGAATGGCTAGCATGATGAGAAAGGTGGCAAATTCTATGTCCCTGCAGAGCCCAAACTGGCATTTGTCATCTGGATCAGGGTGAGCCTAGAGGTCCTCAAGGTGTTGCAGCTTCTTCACTTTCGCCAAATCTTCAATGGTACCTTCGTTAAGTTCAACAAGACTTCAATTAACATGCTGAGGATTGTGGAGCCATACATTGCATGGGGTTACCCAAACCTGAAGTCAGTGAACAAACTAATATACAAGTATGGCTATGGCAAAATCAATAAGAAGCAAATTGCCTTGACAGATAATTCATTGATTGCTGGATATCTTGGTAAATATGGAATTATCTGCATGGAGGATCTGATTCATGAGATCTGTACTGTTGGAAAATGTTTCAAAGAGGCAAATAACTTCCTGTGCTCATTCCAGTTGTCATCTCCATGAGGTGGAATGAAGAAAAAGACCACCCATTTTATGAAAGGTGGAGATGCTGGAAATAGGGAAGACCAGATCAACAGGCTTATTAGCAGGATGAACTAAGGTATCTACCATGGTGTTTTAATGATTTGATCAGTTAATAACATATCTGCTTACAAATTGGAAGGAAAAAAAAAAGCATAGGTAACAAAGGCAGACAAATGGGTCGGTGTCAAGCTTAAAACTTTGGTGCATCCAAGAATGGGTTTGACATAGTGGAAAGGAACACTAAAGAGTATAAGAAACTAGTGGTAAAGCCATGTGTCTGATAAAGGGAAATATAGAGAATATGTAACAACTTTGACTGCCCAATAATAGGAATGAAATAAGAAAAAAATTTTCTAATTTTCAATTAGAAAAAAAAAACTAGAAAAGAACTGAAATGTGTTTCTTCAAAGAGATCACATAATCACCTTCAAACATTGAAAAGATGCTTGCCACTGCACAGCATTAGAAAATACAAAACCAAACTAGTTTAACATCACTTTCTACTCATAAGCATGTCTACTGTTAAAAACAAAGATAAAAGCAACCAGAAAATAACAAATATTGACCCTGATGTGGCAAAATTGGAAACTTCGATCCAGGTGTGGTGGTACACACTTGTAGTCCAAACACTCTGGAAACTGAGACAGGAGGAATGCTGTAAATTTAAGGCCATTTTGAACTACATAGAAAAAACCCTTCTTAAAAAAACCAAGACAGAGAATAAAATAAAAAAGACAAAAGGGAAACTTATTAGAGTGTTGATGGAACTAAAAGTGGTACAGTTGTTATGGGGAAAATATGATGGATTCTCAAAAATGAAAAAAAAATAGGATTAATATATTACCTAGCAATTCCACTTTTGGGGATATATTAAAAATAATTAAACCATGGTTTCAAAAAGATGGTTGCATATCCATGTTCACAGAAATACTATTCACAGTAAGTCAAGAAGTAGAAGGAATTTTCATCAATGGAACAATGAATAAATTCAAATATATACACATAAATGAAATATTATTTGGCCTTGAAGAAGAAAGAAACCCTGTCATATGTTGAAACATGGATGACTATTGAAGACACAGTGGCCTATGAAATAATCCAGTTGCAAGAAAACAAATACTATGTGCTTCCACTATTACAAGGAATATAAAGACATTGAATTTGTAGAAACAGAAAACAGCAGTTTGCTTACCAGGGTCATAAAGCAGAGAGAAAGAAGAGTTGTTGAATAGGTATAGAGCTTCCACTTTTCACTTTAAAATGCTCTAGTGGTCTGTTTCACATTAAGATGAATATATTGAATGTTTTGAAGTAAACACAGAAAAGTAGCTTAAGATGGTACGTTTTATATTATATACTTTTGTTGTAATACAAACTATATTGAAATTACTGTTTAATTACTGAGCTTTTTGATGCTTCAGTCTTGCAGCTAAGTCCCAGCTTTGTACTGCCTTACTAGTCAAGGGTTATTATTGAGACAGTAGAAAGGAAAAGAAAATAAATATATTCTACTATAGCAAATTATCAGGTTTTTTTCAAAATCCTTTTCTTTCTACTCTTAGTCACGAAATGTGAACACGCAGACCTTGACAAAGGGAGATATCAGCCAAAAGGTTACCAGATTCAACCCCATTTACAGCCTCAACCCTACTACTCTAACCCTGTCCATCTACTACCCTGAGGATACTGCAACCTATAGTAGTCATTCAGCACCACAACCAAGCTTTCCTGAGGTCCTAAGGCCTCAGATGGCTTGAATAAAAGCCAGTCAGAACTGGCTTTTAAAGGAGCATTTACAATTCAGTAAAGTACAGATCAACAGAAATGATAACTTAGAGTCCAAATATGATAAATATTTGATTAAAATAATCTGAAAACAGTTAACTACTCTATATAACAGTGAATCTCTCCATAACTTTTCTATAAGAAAAACAGTTAACTTCTCTATATAATCTCTCAAAAAACACAGCAATCAGAATGCAAAGGAATGGAGAAGATGATTAGTATTTAATAAGACTTGTTCCACTTCAGTGAAAAGATTACAGAAGCAAATTTAATAAACCTAAAAGTAAGTTAATCTTCTATTTCATCCCATAAGCCTGCCATTTTAATATCTCTATTGTATCCCAAGTGCACTCAGAGCTAGGAAAGTCTACCAGTGAGATATGTCATGAATATTTGTTCAACTACATTCAGCAAGTACTTGAGCACTCCTTTTGCAAACACTAAGAATGTAGTAGTGAAGAAAAACAAACAACTGAAATCACTTCTTCCATTTATTGAGTTAAAAATACTAGAAAACTTTTTATTTTCATACAGTGAAGAGCTATTGGGAAAACCTTGCAAAGTAATGAATTACAAACTTTGCTAAATCAGGTGCCTAGTTTTGTTTATTGTGGATACACTGTTCATAACTGACAGTCAGTCTCCAGTTTAATCTCACTTCCTATGTACCTCAACCTTCTGAATTACTGGCATGTCAAGTTCTGCAGATATGCAGAGCCTCAAGTAAGAGTTCTTTTGCAAAGAGTTGGTTGAGGGATGAGGGCTGAAAGAAGCTGGTTAACAACTAAAAGAAGTAGAGAGGACCAGGAGAGGAGCTGAACACCAGTGTGTTTGGAAGCATATCCTCAGTCCCATTGTGTAAGCAGTGTTATGGTGTCAATGTCACCAAAGTGTGTCTCAGCTGGAGAGAACTCCCGTGTATCTCCACGTGAGAACTCACATTTCCTAAGGACATCTTGAGGACAGAGACACAATTCCAATAAAGAAAATCTAGACAAGACAACAATAATCTGGGTTTTTTGTTTGTTTTTATCTTTTATTCATTTTAATCAGAAAAAAGATACAATAGCAATGAAACAGTTTCAAAATAGGTCAGTATGACAGTTAAAATAATTAATACATTGCATATTGTTGTCTTCATAGTAGTTATTCAGAGGACAAGATGTAGACATAACTTGTCTAAACAATATCAGTAAAACCTTTCTTCTCATTGAACTAAGAGAAGGTAACTGTATATCTATCCTATCTTGTATATACATATTTTTCACTAAAAAATGATCCTTTATTTATATCCCTCTTCTTTGCTTTTCAGATGGCTGACACTGATTAAAGATCTACAAGATGCTGTACATAGTTTCAGGGTAATCCTGAGGAGATTTGACTGACCTTGTCAGATACAAAAGTTACATTTTTTAGTTACATAGGTCTTGCTTTAACTTGGTCTTAACCATCTAGTATAGAAGTATAACCACGAGGCATAAAAGTAATGCCTTATTAATATGCTGAGCTATAAAAGGCTCAAGTCAATAACTTCTGACAATTGCCAGTTCTGCTGATACCCACTATTATTATGGAGTATTGAACTATATTGGATTATTTTGCTGAATTCAAGTACCTACAATCTTTAGACTGGCTTCAAGTATGTAAAGGTCCTTTAAACACTTCTCCAAATATAGCTTCTTTAACTAAAGGGGAGTACCCATCTCTAGCAATCATCTGTTTGCTGGTATGGAAATTCTGAAGTTTCCAAGGAAACATCTGTTTTATGACTGATGTTTTACATTAGTCATTCTCTTATCATCGTTAGAACAAAATACCCAATATATTCAATTTAAACAAGGAGAGGTTTGTAATTTCAAAAGCATAGGTAACAAAAGCAAAAATAGACTAATGGGACATTGAAAAGCTAATAAATACAATTTATCTTCTGATACAGAAATGGACTGAAAATTTGCTAACAATGCCCAAGCCTGCTTCAGCAAACTATATTTTCTTGATCATCTGGCCTGTTCTCATACACTTTCCAAACCAAACATTTTAAGAATGCCATTATTCAATAAGTAACAAAGTGAGTCCTCCCAAAACAATTGAGCTAAGTTCAAACTTTAAAATCATTTTATCCATCAGCCTTCAGTTACTGGTATACAAGAGCTGTTATTCACTAGAAAATTTGGAGGAATCAAATAAAGACAGATTCATGTTTCTTGAGGATGAAGGAAGGGTATCATTCTCTCATAGACTTAGGAGTTAGCACAGAACTACCAGTGACACTTTCCCCAACTATCGACACACATTGTAGATCAGATTCCCTAAAAGCAAAGTCTAGTGTAGGCTATAGGTTTGCTAAAGATATATTGATGGAGTGATCACTGGAGAAACTTCAAAGAGATGAAGGAGATAGGCAAAGATGTAGATTTACACTAAAAAACAAAAACAAAAATTATACACACTCAAAAACTAAGAATATAATTGAACTTTATCAGATACAAAACTTACATTTTTAGTTATATAGGTGTTGCTTTAACTTGGTCTTAATTATCTAGCAGAGAAGTATAACCATGAGACATAAAAGTAATACCATATTCATATGCCAAGCTATAAAAGGCTCAAGTCAAAAATTTCTGACAATTGCCAACTGACAACTTGTCCCTGAGAGGTCAAGATACAAATCACCCTGAATGAAGGCAAGAGACAGGAAAAGGAATATTGTGGGACTGTCCTGCTTTAAGGTTGTATAT
>NDGN011343047.1:0-10642 GCA_002564285.1 Tympanoctomys barrerae | reverse complement strand
GGTGACAGGTGGTTGGAAAATTTAAAGAACTTTCTGTACCCAAGATAACCTTGACAGAAGGATGAACAAGAGAATTGTAAAGGAAATATGAACTTGGCATACAAAGTTGGAGCAATGAGACACTGACTTTAGCAAAAGCACCAGATGGGTGGACCGTTGAGTTTCTTTGGGAGGCTGCACGGTCCAAGGGTAGATCGAGGACTTTGGGGCTGGACAGGGCTAAGCTATGCAAACTTGGGCCAGTTACTAAGCCTCTGAGCCTCAGATTGTTTATCTTAAAAGGTAGGAAAGAATGCCCACTCACAGGTTCTGAACACTAAGTGAGATAATGCATGCGAAACCATCAAAGCTGGAGGGCAGTGTATGGCTGCTGCACCCACTACATCACAACTGTTATCTGAATGATTGTTATTATTATTATTATTATTATTGTAAGTCATAATTATACATTTGAGATAATTGCTCAGGGCAGATCTGCATATGACAGGCTATTCTTAGGCAAGTATTGTTTACAAAAGCCCAGGAAACTTGGACGAGGAGAGAAATGCAATCTCCAACTTTATTGCTGTTACATAAACCCTGAAGCTTTTCATCTTTTCCCATCTTCTTCCCTATTCTCAGGCCTTCTAGACAGAGTGGTATATCTCAGAAATTCGATGTAGGACACAAAATTTGAAATGAAAGACTGAAAGGTGACAAGAGGGTCAATTTCCATGATCTTATGTGAAACCACGTGTTCAATTTTGCAAACACTGGCCTAACAAGCTGACATATCCAAGTCATGAAGACAGGACTGGACCAGAAGGCCACATGCACAAGACAGGACTCTAGGCAGAAAGGGTCACAAGTAAAGAGGGGTACTGACTCAAGTGTGGTCCCAGGTGATCGCCCCTAGTTTGGCAATCTGCCCTTTGGAAGGTTAATGGACTATAAATAAAACAATAATTTCAACAGTACTCAGTTGCCTCATTTGATGAAGCCTGAGGGTAGCTCCTTATAAATCTATTACACTTCATCAGCTGTCCATAAATTTTAGACATGTCAGTTGGCACTTATTCTCATGGCTAGACATGATATCCTGGGTTACAGCTCGATAATCTGCCCTACATGGGGGAGGGGTACAGATGTAAGTCAGATGCAATATCCAACATATTTTGACAGCTGGAATGAAATGGATACAGACCAATCAGACGAGAGCCTTGCCTGCATCAGAAAGGACATTGTCTCTTTCCAAAAACCTAGTCCTCCAGCACTAGTGCCTATAGACTGAATACTCAGAACAGAATTGATTTTTCTTCACACCCTTGGTCAGAACATGCATTAATAGCTAGCACTAGTTCTACACAAAACCTTGAGTGCCAAGTTTAATCCTTTGTAATTGAAAGAAAGCTGAGCTCCACATCTCCCCCACCATCACCCGAAACGGGGCTTAAATGCAGAACTCAACAGGCTTGTAATTATGTGCAATGCTACCATGCACAGGACTATAATACCATTTAACAGCACAGAGGAGAACGACTGAGTTCTATTCACAGCAGAAAGTGCTACAAAGATTCCACTCTCAGTGGGATAGAAAGAGTATGTCACAGCATATATTTTTCCTGTAATTAATTCTCATGAAATCAAGCATAAAGGATAATGCAGCTGATCTTCACATTTTTTATGGGCCTTAGACAAATTCTAGCTAATGATGAGCAGCAGAAACAATGAAGGATCCACCTGGATTTTACCAGATGAGTGAAGAGACAATCCCAGTCGGGGAATCACCTTGCTATAGTCCTCAACTGTTCTTCCTCGCCCTCCCCCTACTCCCTACAGACAGGACCACACAAAATCCAAAATCCACCACAAATAAACAAGACTTTTCCATCTGGAAGGCCCCTAAGGAAAGTCCATTTGGTCTTCATCCCAGTGACTATAATGTCAGAAAACCTGGCCTCACCACTCAGCAATATATAACAGAAACAAGCCAGCCTTTCTGACTCACCACTCGTCCTCAGGGGCCCTGGCAGGATTCAGCTACTTTCCACATATGGGCAATGCACCCTCCTATGCCTGCTCTGAAGGGAACACTATGTACCACCACCTGAAGGAACCCCCAAGAGCCTTGGGAGCAGAGCCCACCCAACCACGAGGGACAAGCCGAACCATGGTGCCAGCTGCAGTCCTCTGCCCCAGCTCTTGCTGCACAGCCTAGCAGGACACGCGTCATCACTGCGGCTGCGCCCTTCTCCCATCCTCTGTGCCTGCACGCCCCAAAAAGAGGGATCCAGGTGGGTGCAGCTGTCACCTGCCTCAAGCACCTGCAGCCCGAGCCTCTACCCAGGAAGTTAATAGTTTCTTCTTCCAGACCCTGTTCCCCAGGGTCTATTCCATCCTTTTCCTGGAAAATGGAACCAATCTTCATACCTCTTCACGTCTCAAGGAGTCCCAGATATCCTCGTGGGGGCTGGAGGAAAGAGTAAATGTGTTCATTCGAAACGTATTCTTCTCAAGACAACCACAATATCTTTATGACCCTCTTTTTGCCAGAACAGAAAGAAAATACAGATTGAATCTCTAGCATAGTACAGACCCACATTTATGGTGTATGTTTCTTTCAGGTTTTTTTTTTTTAAATAAAGTCCCAGCATCATGATTTTTGTAAATGCCCTGCAGAGTAAAATTGATGTCTCATCCTTCAAAATTATTATAGAAAGTCTCCCCATTATTCTTTTTTTCCTAAAATTAGAAGCTAGTTGCTCTCCATCACATGCCAAACAACTGAGATAAAATCTCACTGGAGCAAATACAATTCAGTAAATGTGCTACATAAAGCAATTTGCTTTTCATTAAAGATTTCATTGTAAAACGCAACCATGATAACAATAGATTTTTATCCCAGCAAGTTTTTATTTACACTAGCTATGGGTGCATAGCTCATTTAAAATTGGCAGCAATTTACTAATTAATTATTTGTATTAAAGAGATTATGAGATCGTTCACTCCTGTTCTTGATAATCATTAGTATTTTGATCAGGGCATGTAAAAATGAAAACACATTGGTCTTTCTAGAAGGTGTGTGTGCACTAAGTAAATTTAACATAATCCAGGGAAATTATTCTTCTTTTCAATGCAGAGAATATCAAACTTGGGGCAAAATGCTAAAGCCCAAGAAGACTTTGCATTCCCCAGGTCATTCCATCTCCATTTTTCAATACTAAACACATCTTTGACAGGGCTGAGGATGTATCTCAGCAGGAGAACATTTACCTAGTAGGTGTACAGCCCTCAGTTCCATCCTCAGTTTGAAAGAAAAGCAAAGATTTCTATTCCAAATGAGAAATACAACAGTCAGGCTATCCAAGCAGTGGATGTAAATACCTAAAACCTGTGCCACAACCAGCCCAGGTCCCTGAGTTTATATATAAGCACCACACTCTCACTTTCTGCTTGTAAGTGTCCTCCACACCTGCCTTGGGCACCTGCATTTCTCTTTGGAAGATGAACCCTGTGCACTGAGCCCAGCTCATCCTCATCAATATGAGCATAGAGAACCATGATGAGAGATCGGGCTGCTCTGTCACCAGTGGAACTGCTGGTCCACTGAATCAGAATTGCTTGGAGAAAAATCGAGCAACCAGCATTTCAAGAGGCCCAGACATCTCAAGAGACAGAAGAGGAGACTGTGCAACTGTGGACAAAATGTCCCTTGCCAGTGTTTATGAAGGAGGTTGTCACACAGCTGACCAGAGTGAGGCCACATCGCTGTGAGTGGCAGAGGTCGTAAAGGGACATGGCCTTCACACAGCCAGCTGTCCAGAACACTATATTAAAACACTTTTTATTTATATTGTTTTGTTTTGGGTTTTTATGCATTTGGTACAGGGTCTCACTACACAGCTTGAACTCGTAGTGATCGTTCTGGATTCAGCTTCTCCAGAGCTGGGATTACAAAGGTGTACCACCATGTACAGACTCGGTGGCTGGCTCCATGCGCCTGGGGGCAGGGTCTGCGCAGCATGTGATACCAGGGATCAAACCCTGGTCCCTGCGCTTGTCTAAGCAAGCACTTAGTCTGCTGAGCTCTCTCACCTGCCCTGTATTTATATTGTTTGATCAGTTTTGCATGCCTTCATCTTGTAATCTCAGCAACTACTTTGAAGATAACATGTTATACAATAGCATTGTTAATTTCCTATTATCTTGTTTTGAAATTCTGTAGCATTATTTTTTTTTCTTTCTCTTTAAAACAAGAGATAAATAAAATGCAGTGGCCAGCTTGAGATGAGTGGTAGACCCTACTCTTCCAGGACACAGCTCTTCTAGGCTGCAATCCAAGCAACGCAGAGATTTGCAGGGTCCTCTGGGAAGTGAGAGGAAGAAATAGTCTTTGACAACAGTAACCATTTGGGATCCACAGAAAAAGCCACTGAGCACCCCAAAAGCAGCCACCCCTACTCAGGAGCCCTCTGCATAGAACCCCCTTCCTAGCTCAAGGAGCCTGAGACCCTGTGGGATCCACACATCAGCCTCCTCCCTGCTGTGCTTTAGGGAACTATGTGTCTTCTCTTGGCCCCAGTGCTAAATGGGGAGGGAAACCTAGGAGTTCATTGGAAAGGACAGCAGTAAACAATCAAAGGCATGACAGGTCTCCTGAGACACAAGTTGGACCTGGGAGTTTTGCCAGTGAAAGTCAAGGACTGAAAAGCAGCCTGCAAGGTTGAGCAATCCTTTGAAGAAGGCCCTCAACACTATGCAAGGACACCACCCTGAAGGTAGGTATGGAGTCCATTGAAGGGTTTTCAAGAGAGCAATCTGGTTAGTGGTTGATGTGAGACGGAATGAATTGCTTGCAGATAGAGAATACAGGGAGGAGAGAGAAACAGTGGCTTAGGAAGCCACTTACAGCCTATAGTTCAGCTGTGGGGAGGGATGGAGTCCCTGCACTACTTTCTTGGCCTGTAACTTTTAGCTGTTTCTCAGGCCCTTGTGCACTCCCTTCCCCACCTGTGAGATCCCTTCTGGGCAGCCCTACCCTGGATTGGTCAGGACCCCGATAATTACATCCTCCTCGCCTCTGAAAGCAGCTAAACTACTTGGTATGAGAGACAGGTTTGAGATCAGCTCCATTCAGCTATTACTCACACTGTCAGTCCTGGGGAAGTGTGAAGGTTATTTAAGGAAAATAACCTGCTAGTGGATGGTGCCAGAGCAGCCTTCCTGGGCGACACTCAGAGGCCATGTTCTCCCTGACAGGAAGCTAGAGCACCCTGCATTGCTTCATTCTTCATTTTGCCTGTAGTCGTAATCTTTCAACCTGCTTCTTCCTGCATTGGCACGTGGCTTGGGTCTGGACACAGATGATGGCAGCCGTGGGAAAGTACAGAGCTCCCACGCCAGCTTCGGTCACTCACCCGGGTTCCTAAAGCTGCAATCTGAAATCCTGCCAGCTTTGCTTCGCATCCCCGGCTGAGCGCAGCAAGGTGTGAAGGCAGGACATTGGCCAGGCCAGGGACCAGCTTCCCTCTGGGGCTCCCAGACACCTTGCTGAGCCTTCCCTTGGCTGTGGTCTAGGCAGTGACCACCCCACCTCCCTGCCTCCCTCACTGGGGTCAGACCTGCAACACAGGCCAACTTCCCTGGCTCTCTCTACACATTCTCTCACACAGGTGTCTCCTCTAATCACATCTGTGTATGGTTAATCCTATTTTGACATCTGCTTTTCCAAGAACTCAGATGAACTCTTGTTTCAAGAAGAGAGAGACAACCTTTGTGTGTTTCGAAACAGACTCAGCCTCTGACTCTTTCACCTTCAAACCTCTATGCAGGGCAACTGTGCAGCTGGCACTGGGTTGGAAGTAGAGGAGAGGGGAGGAAAATGGTTCAAAGTCACATCAGAATCCACCAGTCTGACCAGAGCTCTGGAAACTACCAAGAATGCAACACGGTTGCACGTTGGACTCTTAACAGGGGCAAGGCATTTCTTACACCACCTTCCTCTGAGAGGCTGGTTACTCTACACCCCTTGTAAATAACGTATACATGGAGAACTCCTAGCATGTTGGATTGACAGGACCAAGCACAAAACAGAAGCAGAGGAGGCTGAAGGATTAGAGACCACATAGGAAGTGCACATCAGCATAAACCCTAATGTAAAGTCAGGCTGAGTGATTCAAACAGTATCCTTGTAAGAAACCCTCATCAGGAAAACCCATAAAGTTGCTGTCAGTCAGGTGCTCTTGTCAAAAAAAAAATTTTAATCAATTTAGACCATTAATGAAAATAAATCCTAAGGCATGAGAAGATTTTGTTAGCCATCCATGTCGCCCAGTTATGGCAAACAAGGATCCTCATCCTTCCACTTGACTGAGGATTAACGTGCTGACAGCTGGTTTATTAAATGAAGTCATTGGAGTAACAGGCAGCCAGCACCGCAACACTGCTCCAGGGCTCATAGTGGGAGTCACTTAGCTAAGAGCACTGAGTGGACATGTTGGTCTCAATCATCAGGTGAATCTGCCTTTTCCTTATGGTCTGAGGGATGTGACAAAGAGGAGTTTCAACACGATCTGAAGACAGGTTCATTCTGATGAATGACAGGAGAAGGAGGTCTTTATCCCACCAAGAAAAATCAAAATTCCCATTTCTGTCACCAGGGGCTTAAACGCCCCCAAAGAGATGGAACTGTAAAAGAGCTCACAGAGAAAAACGAGGGGCTCTGGCCAACCTCAGCACACAAACACTGGCGGCCTGCAGCTCCCTGCCTTCCCTTCATGTGTCCCTCCCCTGCTCGGAGCCACAGCTCCCAGCAGGGGGTGGGGCGAGAAGAGCAGCTGCTGAATGCTCCCTGTAGTTACCCTCTTTCCTACAAGCAGGAGCCCTCCCCGCGGACCCAGCTGGTACATTTCTCCCTTGGGCTACTGGTTGCCCGTCTAACAGCTTGGAACACTGAGTGCATGCTTGCTCCCCTGGGCTCCATCGCTGACGTCTGGAGGACTAAAGGAAGACATGGGTTGCAGCAAAGGTGCAGCAGAGAAGAGATGAAGGCCGCCCCAGGAAGCCAGTGCAGGGGAGGGAACAGAGAGCAGGACCAAGGCAATGCCGTGGGTCAGTACAGGCTGATGCAACGTGATCCCTTATTACAGCAAAGGATGACTCTTGCAAGGCAGACAGCAAGTGTCTATCTGGGTGACATACACACACCCAGATTTGTATCTATTTTTTTAAAAAAAGTGAATGACATAATGTACACAGTTAAAGTGGAGACTGGTTTGATAATGTAGGCCTATCCGAAGGACAGCTCCTTCCTTACCTATGAACGATGTGCTTCCAGAAACATCTGGCCTTCCAAGTTGCTGTCAATATAGTTTCTTGAAAAACTGAATGTCTGCTAAAAGCCAAAGTCTAAAAGTTAAGACCCCTCGATGTGCACAGAGTTTTCAAAAGATCTTAATCTTAAATTTGAAAGCTTTCCTGTTGGGAAAACGTGTAAGGAAGCTGAAAGCAAACTCAGTTTCACACCAGGGCCCCAGGCTCAGAGGGGTTGAGAGTGTCCTCCACGCTCTCACAGTGAAGCAGAGGCCCCGAGGGCCAAGTCTTCATTCACCTAGCACTTGGTTCTATCTGAGACGCTGGGCCGCGGCACACCCTTGTCTGTCCTCCAGGAAAGCAGAAGACTCACTTTTCACGTCCTCAGCCTAAGACCGGGACTTCCGTCGGGCCATCAAGCCTTGCTTCATGTGTTTTCACCTGTTTTCCCCCAGGTGAGATCGGTTCTACTGCTCTCTCATGTCCATATTTGGTTCAAGCCTCTGGATTTATTTAGTCGCAGTCGGAGGTAAAGAGACAGAGGAGAAGAGGGTGTAGGTGCCTCTTTAATAAGCATAAGCTGGCTGGCTGCTAAATCCCTTTCAAGAATTGAAGCTTTTGCTATCTCATTGCTTTTCAGTCAAATTACAGGGAATGGTGTTTTGGATGATTAAACCTGTGATGAAACTGGTTAGAGAGGCTATTTCAGGGCCCACAGTGGTTCCCACTTAAATCTGAACACGAAGACCTGCCAAAGATACTCCACTCAAAACTATTCCACCTCGTTACGGTCTTCTGCACATGTCAATAGTCTCTCCTTCACAAAAGTAATCAATAAGTAAAGAGAAAAGGAGCAAATTTTGGCAATCTCTGGCTGCATAAAATACAGTTTTAGTTTTGCAATCTCCGACGCCTTTTGGGCCCCAGTTAGTGCCCTTGGTTATACAGATAAACTGGCCCTTGTGCTGCTTGCTTCTGCAACTGAATTGTTTTATTCCCAAGTGGGCCAAGAATGCTATTGCGGACAATCGAAGCACATGCACCATAAAGTGGAATTAAGATCTGGTAATAATCTATTTAGTTTGCTCATTGGCATTCATAGCGCCAGTTCTTTTATTCTAAACTGCCCACTTGCAGGACTGAGAGTCCCACATAGCTCTGAAAATCAATCATGTTCACTGGATTCTAGCCAAACTCCCAAGGCCCCGTGTGCTATAGAGAACTCATCTAATTGTTATTAACCATGAACTATTAACAATCAGTTGCCACATTCTTTTGTCTTAGTACATACATTACTCTATGAAGAATTTTACAGAGCAAACTCTACAAACTATAAGAGTTTAACTCACAACAACAAAAGAAGGGTTCGGTAATGTTTTCCACCATTGTAATATCAATTTTTTTTTTATTTACTACATAAAGAAAGCTAGAACAGGTATAGCATTTAGCAAATGGCCAAGAGCTCTCTCCATAAATCCTGAAGCAGCTGTTTTCTCTCTTCTGTGTGCTGGGCTCCCCTGCCCTACCTATTATCCCTGGGGAGAGAAACAGATTCAGTGATAACTACATCATACTTACTCTTAGCAAGTGGAATTACTCTTTCCACTCAAACCGTTAATAATCTCTTAAGGGGTTTTGTTTCCTGCCCTGAATTCACTGCAGATTGGGTATAATAAAGTATAGGAAATAGCAAGTTAATGCCCTTAATACCATGTCCAAGAGGCTGCTGCATCCTGAAGAGGAGAGAACAGGCTAAGGGTCCAGAGGAAGGGCTGAGAAAAACAGGGTCCCTTGCAACTGCAGGGGAATTGCTACACACAGAGAAATCTTTAGATGTAGGAAATAAGCTAGTGAGTGCTGAGCATTTTATAAGTGATAAAGTGCATAAGCACTGGTTGACCTCACTAATGTGTTCATTGTAAATGCAAAAGTTCTAAAATGCTTCTTTGTAAAGAACAAGACATTCACTTCCAGGAGACCCAAGAACCACTAACTGTCCTCTACATGCTTAACTGACAATTCTTCCTATGAAAGGCTTCTGATTATAAGAGTGTGATTTTCTTTTTTCTTCTGGATCTCCCCAGACATGATCATTTATAGGACTCTCCGGGACCGAAGGGAGTCAAGGATGAAATGATGGACAGTATTTCCCAGTGACCCAATTATGGAAAAGAATTCCCTGTCTCCTTCTCCTCTTCTTCCTCCTCCTCCTCCTGCTCCTCCTCCTCCTCTTTTTGCTTTTCCTCCTTCTCCTTTTTAAGTACTAGGGATCAAAGCCCAGGGTCTTCCTCATTCTAGGCTAGCACTCTACCACCAAGCTACATCTGTAGCCCTCTATTATTATTTTGAGACAGGGTCTTACTAAGTTTCCCAGCCAGCCTCAGACTTGCAATTCTTCTGCCTTGCCCCTGCTTCTCCTGTGATAAGAAAGAGTACAATGACTAGAAAAAAACACTCCAAAAATTCATCTGGAACCAGAAGAGACCAGTAGAGAAAAGCAAAAGCCATCCTTGGGAAAGGCAGATGGCATCACAATTCCTGACTTTAAATTATACTACAAAGCTACTGTGATAAAACCAGCATGGTACTAGCATAAAAGCAGATGTGAGGATCAATGGGACAGATTAGAAGATTCAGACACAACTACAAACACACTCAGCCACCTTATTTTAAATAAAGGGGCCACAGGAAGAAAGATAGCCTCTTTAATAAATGGTGCTGGAAAAACTGTCTTTCCACATGTGGAAGGCTAAAAATAGATCCATGCTTATCACCATGCACAGTCAAAATGGATCAAAGATTTAAATATTAAAACTAAAACACTAAATCTTCTGGAAGAGAAAGTAGGTAAAAGTCTTAAAGACATGGGGATAGAAAGAGAGTTTATGAACAAAAATGAAACTGCAGAGGAAATCCTTCAAAGAATCAACAAGTGGTTAGGCAGACCCAGGGAGCTAGTTCAATCCCTGGCATACCATGCCAGCCCTGCCCCTGGGGCATGCTGAGACTGGGGATGAAACTGGGCATGCTGGCACATTCCTATAATCCCAGCACTTGGGAGGCTGAAAACAAGAGGATCACTATGAGTCTACTATGAGTTTGATCTGTGTAGTGAGACCCTATAGATCCAATACTAAATACATTTTTTTAAATCAACAATTGGGATCTCATCTTTCTGAAAAGTTTATGCACATCAAAAGAAATCACAAACAGGATAAAAAGAAAACCCACAAAGTGGGAAACAATTATAGCAGACTGTCCTTCAGACAAAGGACTGCTATATAGAACATATAAAGAATTAAAAACAGCAAGCCTTTGAGCTGTGGGGGACTGAGGTCAACAATTTCTGACA
>NDGN011343043.1:0-20857 GCA_002564285.1 Tympanoctomys barrerae | reverse complement strand
TACCAATTTGGTTTGAAACTGTCTCATTGCTATTTGTTTATCAATAAAATTATGGAAAAAAAGTTATTCTCCATTCCTTCCTCCCCTCAGACCTTAGTAAGCACGAATCTATGGGTCTCTATATGTAATCTGCATCTATTGGCATATTTCATATCAATGGGACTCATTCAGCATGTATGGGGATTATTTGTTTTTACAAAATTTTTCCTTTTTGTATTTTATTTTTATTCTTTTGTTACAGAATCTCTCAGTGATCCTCCTGTCTCAGCCTCCCTAGCACTAGGATGACAGGTATATACCACCACACCCGGTTTCTGGGCCAACACTGCATGAAGTACCAGGGATTGAACTTGGAACACCTTGTACTTGCCAGGTAGGCACTTATGCCACCAAGCTATCTCCCCAGCCCTTATGGACACTATTTAAAAAAATTTAAAGTTATTCTGAGGACTATTTTTCTCTTTGTATTGTTCCTTAAAATAAAGAAAGATTAATACATATAAGGACCCAGGGAAGAATTTAGATAAAATATAACACTCAAAAGTCTTCCTTTGTAGAAGGATAGGAAAGCTAATAGAGTCCGGAAAGACTTATAAAGTAGGTATCTTATTCTCTGCTCTATAATTATAGTCTAGAAGCTTGAAATATTACTTCTGAGTTTTGTTTCCAAGTCAGTAGTCTGCATTTGATCAGACAACTTCATGTCATAGGAGCCTGAATACACTCCATTTTGCTTTCTGTATGGTTGGCATCACATGCAGGATTATATAGTGTTTTTCTCTCTCTGCCTCCTATACTACGATACTCTGCATTCACTAGGACTCATTTTCAAAGGCAACACTGATTTGTAGTTTCTCTGGTTATTTAGTGTTAATTTCTAAGTCTGTATTGGGTACTTTGAATTTTAGATTTTTTACCCTATTCACAAGTTGAAGGATTGTGGAAATTAAAAGTTAATTGAAGTTAAAAGTTAATTAAACATCAGAAAAGTCTTTGTGTATAGGTCTGGTAATGTTGATTATAAATTCCAGTGTACCATACATTTAGATATATGCCTTTTAACAAAATTTGTTGGAACATATTTGTAGTACATAATGGGTGCATGCCTCATGGGAGGTGGTACATGTATATAACACATCTTTTTTTGTCCTTTCCCCTTCTACCTCCTTTATCTCTTGGACCCCCTTTCCTTTCCCAAGAGATCTATTTCCTTATTAACTATTATATATCTTTTATTTTGTTCTTTCCCTTTTTTTTTTTTTTTTGCTGGTACCAGGGATCGAACTCAGGGACCTTGAGCTTGCCAGGAAAGCACTTATTCCACTGAGCTATCTCCCTGACACCTATTTTGTTCTTTATTTATACTGGATTTCTTGCATAAGAGAAACCATGAATATATAGGCTTGTGGGTCTGTTTATTTCACTTAAAAATAGTCTTAAGATACATCCATTTTCTTACAAATGACTAAGTTTATCCTTATTTATCGTAGAGGAGTACCCCACTGTTTATAAATACAAAATTTCTTTATTCATCTGTTAAAGATATTTATCTATATGTCTGTTTGCTATCTATCTATCTATTTATCTATCTATCGCTTCCAAGGTTTTGCTAGAGACTATGAGTCATGCTACTATAAACTTAGAAGGTATTTGCCTTTTTTCCCCCATTTTAATAGACAGAAGCAAAAGACATAGTCTGTATCTGAACAACAGCTTCTGGTCTTAGGTTCATATTAGGACTAACAATTTTGATAGTTTTCAATGTTCCCTCTGCGGATGGGTCCTTTCTGTAATTGTAAAGCCAAACCAAATCAAACCAAACCAAAAACAACAAGAAAAAACAGAAAGGATCATTTGAAAGACAGTTATTTAACCTCCCGAGAAATAAACTGCCAAAGTCATTTGGTCAATCTAGTAAATTATTCAATATAAATAAGAGGAATATTGACCATTATGAGATAAACTGAAATTAATAATAAGTCATAAAGCAAATGATAAGTCAGCAAAAAAAAAAGCCAAGGAAAACTAAAGGAAGTCACAGTTGTGAAACAGTATAATTAAAAACATATCAAAGACTTATTTCAAAGTAAAATTCCTCTTTTTTTTTGTATTTTAGGGAAGGGTCTACAGGCTGTTCAGAGTCTCACTACTAGATCCTACTCATAGTGATCTGCCTGTCTACAGCCTCCCAAAAGCTGGGATTATAGGCGCACCACCATGCCCAGTCTCATTTACCTCTCAACATGCCCTCGGGGCGGGGCTGGCAAGGCAGGCCCGGGGATTGAACCCCAGCCCCTGTGCCTGCTTGCAGGTGCTTTAATCTGCTGAGCTATTTGGCTGGCCCCTTCTTTCTATATATTACTTAGACTTTGTCTCAAGTAATGGGCATAGTCTGCTTTGCCTTATGTAAGTATATGGGGCTAAAGGCAGCAGTGGGAGAATGAAGAGGCTTTGGCCATTCTCATGTGGAATGCCTCGTGCTGGTTTGTTTCACATCCTTGTGGCTCCACAATGGGCTGCTGTCCTGAGCATTTTCCAGTGGTTTTTATTCCCTGACAGCAGTCTGAGGTAGTGTAAGAAAGATTATTTTTTAAAAAACATTTATTTATTTATTTGATACAAGGTCTTGCTACACAGCTCAGACTCTTAGTGATCCTTTTGTCTCAGTGTCCCCAGCTCTAGGATTATAGGTTGTGTGCCACCACTCCTGGTTTCAGTGGCTGGCATGGCATGTGGTACCAGGGATCAAACTCAGGACCTTGTGCTTGCCAAGCAGGTGCTTTATACCACTGAGCCATCTCCCTAGCCCCTAAGACAGATTATTAACTATGGCCAGGAAGTCACTTTACTCTTGAGATAGGATCATAAACAGAACACGATAGAAGCAATAATTAATTTTGCTTCTATGTGTAATAATAGATTAGTCAACAGCTCATAATAAGGCTTTTAATTTTTAAAATTTGCAGTATCATTTTAATTTCAATAATCTAAAAATACTGGAAATCAATTTTGTTAAGTCCACATCAAGTAGTATCAATATTTTCTGTTACTCTGAGAGGTTCCATGCATACTTTTCTTTACCCATAAAACCCAGTCTGGATTTGATGCTGTTCTCATGTCATATTACTTTGTAATTTCTTCAATAATTTTTTGATTTGTCTTCCCTATCTCACCACCCTAACCCAACACATACATACACCCCTCTTCAAAGTGAGGTTTGTATCTTTCTTCTTAATTAATATGTTTTTGGTCCACCAGAAAAGTAACCTGTACGCATCAGGCATCCAATAAATATTAACTAAACTGAAATGGGTTACTTACTGTCCATTACTTAGTTTTTCTCTAATTGTGGAAAAATCCATAGGTTTCTTAATAACTTTCTTATAACCAGGTACAAGTTTCAAGTTTACAGGAAGTAGGAAAGGCCATGCATCCTCATGAGTTTCCATTTCAGTCAGGATCATACTAAAGAAAATAATGTTTTACATTAGTATCTATACTGCAGCATTATGTACTTTTATTAAGAATTAGCTTTCATGTAAAAATTCAATGTATTTTCAAAGTTAAAGGAATAATTTACTTTGTACTTTCCTTCTTACATAAATTGCCAAAAATTAATCTTTAATATGACAAATGGGATGTTATACATATACAGTACATTCAAATTGAGAAAATACCTGCAAAGAGTTAGGTCCTTGGAGTCATCTCTTTTAGGTTTCTTAACAGAAGTGAAATTTTCTTGTTTTGATATATTGATAGAAGTGTTTTCTTCTATTTTTCTTTTTTTGAGGTCTTTGTTTCCTCTTTTTAGTGAACTACTTGTGGATGCAGAGTCTTCATCTTCAGTATCTCCTGTTAAAATTACTTTCTTTCCTTTCTTTGACTCAGTAGTCTTTTTGCTTTTGACATGAAGTTTTTTGATTTTTATAGTTTGACCACTTGCCTTTAATTTAAAAGAAGAGGAAATGAGGTGTGAGAAATTAACCTTATACTATTTTAAATTATGAGAGCTTGACAAGACAAAAAAATTAACTGATTTAGGTTGATAATTCTATTATTGCCATGAAAGATCTGTGACTTCCTTCTATAACATAAGGCTAAAACCTACTAGTGCATGAGATATTTACCTTAAGAATTTTAAAGTGGTCAAACCTGTTAGAAATTGATATCATTTTCATTAATAAATAATAAAAGGCATCTATATTGAGATTAAAGTTCTACAAACTTTTGTTTTAAAGCAATGGTGAAAGATAAGAAAAATAAGTCTGTTTTGGAGGGAAAGAAAATGGAAATAAATGTAATAAAATACAGTATACTCAGACTAAAAGGACATGAATTTCAATTATGGTTCCATTACTAACTAGCTATGTAACTTGGTTGCAAATGTGTCTAGAAGTATTGGTATCTTATTTATAAATTAATATGAGCCACATATTTGCTTAAGCTGTTCTAGTTGTATAATTACATGATTAAAAAAATCTTAATGTGGCCTTATGCAATCCAGACAAACTTGAAACAGCACAATCCTCCATCTTGGCATTATAAATAATGAAATAAGTCTATCTTTTGAGAGTAAGTGTAACAAATATAACATCATGCATAGAAATCCATAATCCTCATTTCTAGAAGATCCTGGAAAACAGGGCTCATACTCTTGTATAACAAAAAATGGATGGATGACTTGGGCGATAATCACATTTAATGGAGGAAATGACAATGCCACATTACCCACTAAGGAGCCAACCACAAAGTCTGATTTGTATGACTTTCATAGGTACTAGAGTTTGACAGTTCCAATATTTGAGTTTGTGTGTATATCTGAGTGTGTAAAAATATATGCACATATAATGTTCTTTAATTCTGTAATCCTGTTATCATATGTATACATATATCAACATCTAGATGAAGATAATTGAAAATTATTTAAAATCATGATATTTTAGAAATAATCATTTGACAGCAAGATGTAAATAATTTTTGTATAAAAATATTTATTATTATGAATTACATGGAAAAATGTTTTTCAGATCTTAACTTATATGTTTATCAAAATCAAATGTTTATGGTTGGAAGAAATGTAACATGTAGTTCACTCCATTTGAAAAATAAAAAGAGGGCTGGAGATATAGTTTGGCAGTGTGAGCAATTGCCTGTAAAATACAAGACCTGAGTTCGATCCCCTGTACTGTATGCAGTGCTGGCCCTGCACCAAGCCAAAATGGCCACTGAAATCAGGCATGGTGGCATACATGCTGGGGAGGCTGAGACAGGAGGATAACTATGAGTCTGAGCTTCATAGCAAGACCCTGTACCAAATAAATAAATAAATAAATAAATAAATAAATAAATAAATGATTTTTTAAAAAGGCAGATTTTGCTGGTCACCAAAACTGGCATGGTGGTGCACAACTGTAATCCCAGAACTGGGGAGGCTGAAAATAGGCCAAATGTTTCATATTTCACAAAACCATAAAGTTATAAAAACTTTCACATATATGACCCTACTTGAGCCTCACAAATTTCCATAAAGTAGATATGATCCCATTTAACAGGTGATATTCCTAAAAAATCAGAAGGCACTGCAATGTTTGTAGATTAAACATTACAAATCACTACAAGTCTGAGCTGTGTACTGAGACCCTGTACCAAATACATAAAAAAAATAATAAAAAGTAAAAAAAGTCTTAAAATCTTGGAGGTTTAGAAATCTATCTATCTATCTATCTATCTATCTATCTATCTATCTATCTATATATCTCAAAGGGCTAGGATAAACATCTTAGGTCTCCAGATTCACTCTTTGAATCATAAAATAGCTAGAATTAAATTATAAAACAGCTAGAATTATAATTTAAGAAAACTTACTGAAAAAACCTCTAAGACTTCATATTTAACTCTTAGTAGTTCCTAAATATTAGAGAAACATTCTAAAATTTGATAGTTATGAAGCCAGGAATTTATGTTCAACCAGTGAAAATTATTGTTGAGCTGTATTTATATATGACCAAAAGATCAAGTAATAATTTTGTGTTAATATGATACCAGGCAGGGCCTTTTATAATATATATTCTAAAATAAAGCAGCAAAGTATTGATTTAAATATGTCATATTTCACAAAACTCTAAAGTTATAAAAACTTTCATATATATGACTTTACTTGAGCCTTACGAATTTCCATAAAGTAGATATGATCCCATTTTACAGATATTCCTAAAAATCAGAAAACATTGCAATGTTTGTAGATTAGGAAGGTAAATAAAGATTTTTTTAAAGGAGACTGAAAAGGAATAAAAATGGAACAAAACCAGGTAAGTACAATACCCTAGACTCTAAGTAAAAACCAGTATTTCAAGGAGAAGTGTTCCAGTCTGACACATGTAACAGACAGGTCAGATGAGCTAACCATGAATGGCTAGACTCCAGATCTCCATTTGTGGCTATGATAAGAACAATTCTGGAAAAGTTGTGGAGGTGCAGACCTGACTAGAATGAATTCAGGAGTAAATTGCAGGCATAAGGTCAAATATGGAAATCAGAAAGTACAAGAGTAGTAAGCTTTTCAAAAGTTTTTCTTTGGTGCAAGGGGTGGGTAGATCAAGTTAGGCCACGACAAGGTTGTTGTTTAGTTATCTTAATGTGGGAGAAATACTACTTCAGTAGGCTTGATGAAAGGACCCCCTTGGAGAAGAAGAAACTGATGATGCAGGGAAGGGAGAACTGCTGAAGGAACAGCCTAAAGAGGCAATACTTAAAAAGAAGATGAGATCTGAGGTAGAAGCAATCAAACTGGCTTAGATAAGGGGCACAGAAGCTCATGGAAATAAGACCAAAGAGAAGCATATGAGTCCAGATACAGGACAGGATATGTGCTATAAAATCTTGTGATTTTTTTTCATGGCTTTCATCTTCTCATTGAAATAACAGTAAGGTGGTTAACTGAGAATAAGAATGGAGAGGACAGAAAAGGAGACAAATCATCAGACATTACTAAGGCCCAATTAATATTTTGATGTAAAGGGCTGGGTATTTTCTCCAACCACATTCAGATGCAAAGGTATTGGTGTGGAGAAGATGAGTTTGAGTAATCAGAAAGATAGTTTTATCAAGTAACAGAGTTAAAGAGACAGAGAATCAATGATAGTAATAATGGAAAACTGACATAAAACCAATTAGATGGAAAAAAAGGATATAAGGGAAGAGGTCTTATGATCAATGTTTGATGTTTTGTTGCTATCAAAGGATTGGTGAAGTGATGACAGTAAGTTCAAGAGTGAACTGGAGGTACAGTCTCTCTCTAAGATAAAATATAAAAATGGAAAGTGAATTGAAAAGAAAGGAGGCAGTACACAAATAGAGAACATTATTCTTGAATTTATAAAGAGATGGTAGTTCTGGTAATCATTAGGTGAAGAGCTTAAAGTTAGGAGTTCCCAAGGAAGGGAATGGCTAGCAAAGAGCATGACCTTGCACATAGATTATATACTTTTTACTCTTTACCTCTTAATTCTAAAACTCATTTTTTATCCTATTTTTTTGTTCCCATTGGTATGAGTGCTCATAGGTTGCTCCTTTAAATGTGACTGAAAAATTACTTATTAGCATATGACCTAAAAATTCTATTTCAAGGTATATACCCGAAAGAACTGAAAACCACATTCATACAAACATTTGTACATCAATGTTCAAAGCAGTATTATTCATAACCACAAGGTAGATATAACTGAGATGTACATCAACTGATAAATAGATAAACAAAATATTGTAAGTCTATACATAAAATAGAATATAATTTGACTATAAGAAGGAAGTACTAAAATACACTAAAACATGGATGACTTTCATAAACACTGTGCTAAGTGGATGAAAGTAGACACTAAGGCTACATATTGTATGACTGAATTAGTATATAAAGATCAAAGTAGACAGATTCATAGAACATAGGTTAATAGTTGCAGAAAGCTGGGGTCTAGGTGAGAGTTACTGCTAATAGGCACAAAGCACTATTTTGGAGGTTATGAAAATGTTCAGGAATTAGGTAGTAGTGATGACTGCCTGACATTGAGAATATAATAAAAACCACTGAATTGTAACAAAGGTGAATTTTAGGGTATGTGAATTATGTCTCAAAAGTAGTCAACAAAACACATTACTATAAAACTTCATTTAGATCTTGTAATTAAGTATACATCTTCATCAGTTTTACCTTAGCAATGCAGGCTGGACAAAACCAGTCTCCATCTGGTATGGTTGTAATCTTGGGTCTATGGCAGTAGGTATGACAGCCTTTGTCACAGCCATCACAAAGGAGAAGCAATTCTTCATTATCTCCTTTTCGACAGATTTGGCAGTACTATAACACATGGAAAATCATTTAAAATTAACTCTTTGCTATGCATAATAGTTATTGGGATGTTAAACACACCAAAATTCCTGATTTATATTAGTAATGGACATTCCGCTTGCTAACAAATATACAATAGCCATACACATCTATGTATCTCTCGTTACACGAATATGGACCACATGATGGGGTGAGCAGTTCTATTGGGGTAAATGCACATTTCAGGTACACTGCAAAGAACAAAGCTAGAGGTTGAATGCCTGCACACACTTCAGAAGCATGTATACATTAACATATGAAATAATTAACATGACATTAGAGCACATAAAGCAATGAATAGCTTTAATACAGGGTGTTTTAAAAATACATTTCATCTTTTGCTTATCTTAGCATCCTCATGATATTCTGAGAAAGAAATAAGAGTTAGAGTAGTTTTCAAGATCAAAATTAGGAAACATATTAGTATCAGTATAATTATATATAATAAGATAGCCCTAGATTTTGGCTAAACTATCCACCTATGTTTTGTGATTGACTGAAAGATGTGAACAAATCAGAAAACCAAAAATCAACCCGAATCAAATATGTATTACAAGTATAGGAAATGAATCACATAAATATATTTCCAAGGAAAGAAACAGAATAAAGAACTTAACAGGCCATGACTTTTATACAACAATAAAATTATTTTTCTTTCATTAAAAGGTCTAATATTATAAAGAACTTTATATCTACAGAGAAGAATTTTTCCATTCATATACATCCAAAAGAAAAGAAGTTAAACTAGTACACAATTCAAGATAGCTTTATAAAATGATAAGCACTAATGTTTTTTGAGATTTAGTTCACAGTCCACTTATAGTAGAAAATGTCCTATAACCAGTATTTCAAAAGATGAAAACATTTTTTTTGTAATTTTTTTTATTTTTATTTTTGGGGGTACCAGGGCTCAAACTCAGGACATTGCACTAGCCAGGCAGTCATTTATGCCACTGAGCTATATCCCCAGCCCCCGATGAAAACATTTATACTGGAATTCATTTTTACTAAATAATGTTAGGTATAAAAACTCAAAAACAATAGTTTGTTCAAAATTTTTAATACAACATTATATCTTAGTCTTGGAAAGTCTACAATAGTCTTATTTAACTCAGTATGTATATTAATGATAGTTTAAGAACCTTAACAAAATATTACACACCACTGAAGTTAACAAATACCTATCAAATATATAATATTAAAACTTATGTATGTGAAGAGCAAAGCAGTAGAGTTTAACATTCTAATATTCTCTCTTATAAACTTCTCTAATACTACATCACTAAATACCTTAACATGCTATTATTTAGGTACATCTTTAATTTGAGGTACATCTCAATTTGAGGTACATCTTTAAAACTTATAAAAACATTTATTGAGAAATAAAATTTAAAGATTAAATTACTAAAATATTTAAAAAATCAGATTCATGAACATAAGTGAATTCTTAGTCTTCTATAACAGACAAGTAAAAACACTAGTCTGTTATATGACTTGCATTTTATTATTTAAAAATGAAATTATCTTCTGATTTTTTTAAAGAAAAGGTGACAGATAATAAACATAACATTTTTGAAAAGTCATAGAATAGTTCATAATGTTATAGAAAATATATTAACATGTGGTTTTGATTTCTTTGTTACTATAGTAAAAAATAGTGTTGCCTACTGTTTAACATTAACAAAAATACAAAGTATATTGTGGGCCAAGAATTATATGGAGGCAAATTGACAACGCCTTTATTCCTGGTAAGCTCGTCTCTGGTCAAGAGGGTATTCTGAAGGTACTAAGTACATATTAACATTTTGCTTGGTTTTTTTTTTTTTTTTTTTTTCGGTAGAACTGGGGTTGAACTTAGGGCCTTGTGCTTGTCAGGCAAGCGGTTATTCTATTGAGCCATCTCTCCAGCCCCACGTGGATTTATTGTGAGGATTACTATAGGCACTATTACTCTCACTAATAAAGATGTGAAAAGTGCTCATTAATCTTCAAATATGAAACCCTGCCTTCTTTTCAAGGTAGTTTCATAAATAATGTATTTACCACTATTACTCCTAACAATAATTTGTAATGCTGGGGATTGAAACATTCTAGGCAAGTGTTCTGCCACAAAACTACACCCCTAGCCTATGAATAACTTTATTTATTTATTATTTTTTTGTATCTTTTAGGGAATGGTCTACAGGGTGTTCAGGGTCTCACTATTAAATTGGACTCAGAGTGATCGTGATCTGCCTGTTAACAGCCTCCCAAGTGTTGGGATTATAGGTGTGAGCCACCATACCCAGTCTGAATTGCGTGCCTCTGGGACAAGGCCGGCATCGCAGGCCCAGGGATCAAATCCTAGGCCCCTGCACCTAATTGCAGGTCCTTTAATCCACTGAGCTATTTGGCTGCCCCCCTACAAATAACATTATTAAACATTTTAAAATGTATACTTTGAAAGTGTTAAGTGATGATAAATGAATATTTAATAGGCAAAAAGTTAAGGAATTTGCAAAAATTTTGCAGAAAGCTTTAGATGGTAGAAAATAAGTATACTAATATAAAAAAGGGTTTGGTACAAGTTCCTGCTTTCTTTTCAGGTTTAGTACATCATCATGACTATCTTGGTATAGACAATGGTACAAATTTCACTTCAATGTAAAAGTCAATATTTTTTTGATCATTAGAGTCTAGTTATATGAAAGTTTCACCTAATATATTTGCTCAAGGTGAGATTGAAACTAACTTTTACAAGAAAAGATATTTTTCCTGTTAAAAATGCTATCAGATGGAATCAACAATGCCTTAAAATTTATAGTAAATTCTAATTTAGAGTAATTAAGACCTAAATTTGTAAAAACTGTAAGTTGAAATTTCATAAAAATTTTAGGCAGAAATAACAACAAAAATAACCCCAGGAAGAAACAAACTTATTTTATAAATTAGATAAGACCTAAGTAGTCTAAGCATAGAGGTAAAAATAAAGGAAAACATGCCAAGTTATTTAATTTTCTTTGACAATTACTTTAAGCAAAGGAATTTCACCTGTAGCCATTCATGAAAATAAATCTTTAGTTTTTGAATATTAAAGTGAGTAATTCAAAGTAAATCATAAAAGCCTACATAAAAGAAATTCTTCTATAAATGATAAATAAAATAGTTAAGAGAGATACTTGTACTTGATTTAAAATAAAGGTCTCTGGAAATAATGAACTCTACTCTTCTTTTAAATACATAGTATTTTGGTCCTGGCACAAAGTAGAAGGTCACTGCATGATAATTGGGTATGTGCAAAAAAGGTGAAAAGCAACATTAAAAATCAGAGGAAATAAAAGATTTACTATTCATGTCAACCATATCTGATATAAACACATAAATACAAACAGTAGGAGCACTCTGTTTTGCATATATTCATCTGAGTCCTTTTGGCATTAAAAGTAATAAAACTGATAGAAAAGTAAGACATTTTGGGAATCCAATAATGTAGCAGAGATATTAGAAACTGTAATACTTATAAAAGTGAAAGGATCTTAGAAATATTTAGAGTAACAATTGTTATAGCAGTAGAACAGTGGAGACACCTTCAGCTGGAATTTTAAGCAATATTCAAAGGAGGCAGAATCAAGATTTAAAAAAATAAAGGATAATAAATTTTGTAGGTTCTTTAAAAAAGGCTCAAGGGAGGGAGACACCAAGATAGAGGAGTGGTAAGCAGCACAGAAAGAGCTTCTCTGAGTGTTGGCCTCCAGATACTGTAATATAGCAACATGAGGAAGACAAGAAGAAGGGAAGTGGGTTCCTAGGACCCAGGAAGGCTCTGAGACACAAATTGAAGCCCATGGAGAGAACGAAGAGAAAAACTTCAACAAAGAAGGAGGTAGCTAGCAGCACCTTCTCCCTAATCTCACTATGTGACAGGAACAATTCAAACACACACACACACACACACACACACACACACACACACACACACAATGACTGCTAGAGAGACCCCAGAGGCCTCTATGGAGAGATGCAGCAGTGGAGGGAAGGACTGCATTAGCTGGCAGTGAGGGCTCAGTTGTCCTGCACCAGAAAGCAATTGGCTGAGAGTCATTTTGGAGAGTGGCCAGCTAAGTTCAGAACTCTGGGCAGCTGATGGTTCCATCTAGCAGCTCCCAGCTGGGCTCAGGGCCGTAGAGGGTACATAGACATCTGCAGGCAGAATGAGTCTGGTCTCCTCAGAAGGTGCAATCTCCCTGAGATTATCCACTACCCCATCAAAAAGCCTAGCTGGCTTGCTAGGATAAATCAACACTGATTGAGACTGTTACTACTACTACTGACGGCAGAAACAAACCTGGATGTGGTCTTATTCCTCTATCTCTGTTAATTTTTTGTGGTTGTGGTAGTGGTTTTGTTTCTGTCTTCTTTATTGTTTGGTCTTGTTTTTATATGAGTGTGAATGTGGTTTCTCGCCTCATTCTGGTTATGGTTCGGTTCATCAATTTTAATCTCTTCCTTCTCTTTCCATCTAGTCTTTTGCACCAGTTTCCCAAATTTACCATGATTCCCCTTTGTCTTCCTACCTTATTGCTAATCTCTTCCTCTTTTTCTACTTCTTTATGTTCTCCCTAACCCATTTTAAATTATAACTCCTGAAGGAAAATTGACATATTAAGGACTTGCATACTACACATCGTTTTCTGGTTGGTTTTAGATTTTGTTATATAACCACAAATCTAGTTCATCTAGTTACAGGCAAATTAATGGTTAGCTCAGTTTGTAATTTTCTAGGCTGTATTTGATGCTATTGTCATTGCTATTGGTACCATTATTGCCCAAAGTGACATAACTTCTGTAAACAGTTGTTCTTCCTGGTATTCCAAGACTGAGAGTAACGGTCACAGAAAATATTGTGGCACAGTGCCAAAGAAACAAAGGCTGGGCCAAAACAGGCAGCAACTTCTCATGTCTAACACATTGAAGAGGTAGGCTCTTGCAAGAGACTAAAAATCCCAAAACTGACTACACCTGGAAGATACCTTGGAGAAGTAATCATTTCCTAAGGCTTCTAAACACTAGCAATAAAGCAATCCACCATAGGTAATTTATAAGCATCATTCTAGGAATTAAACTAAAAAAGAAAGAAAGAAAATCAGAAGACACTTAAAGAAGATGTGAACCCAGACATCCAGTTCACCAAAAGCAAACCCAGGAACAGTGAGGTGGGACAATCTGAAAGCCACCCACCTGGCCTCTCTAAAGTGATAACAATAGAGCAACTGGATGAGGCTCTAGAAAATATCAAGTCAGAAATAATTTCTCTGATAACTGCAGAGGTAGTGTTCACAATGAAAAGCATGCTTAGTAACTCTAGGGCAGACACAGACAAAAAAAATAGAGTTTAAGAAAATTATGGAAGCTATGAATGCTCAGCATAGAAAAAGAAATGCAATCTGTAAGACAGATTCAAGCAGATATCCAGGAGAATAAAAACTCCATTGAAAGTATCTGCAGCAAATTAAGGCAATGTGAGGGCAGAATCTCAGATACAGAAGATAGGCTAGCAGTTAGCAATAACGAAAAGAAAGATTTCTTAAAAACAGCAAGGAACCCTGAAAAAGCAATCCAGTAGCTGCTAGATATATAAGAATAACTTAAGATGAATTGGAGTAAATGAAAAAGCAGGAGATAGCACAAATGATATAAAAAAAGCTGTTGGCAGACATCATGGCAGAAAAGCTCCCTGGAAGAAAAAAAAGAATCTGACATACAGTTAAAGGAAGCATACTGAACTGCAATTAGCCATGATGAAGAAGAAATCTATAGCTAGGTGTATAATAGTCAATATTCCAGAAATTCAACACAATAGAATTTTTTTTTTGAGATAGGGTCTCTCTATTCAGTTCAGACTAGCTTTAAGCTCACTTGTATCACAGGCTGGGCTCCAACTCATAATGATCCTCCATCCTGAGCATCCTGAGTGCTGGGAAGAATGGAATCTTAAAAGCTTTTAGGGAAAAGAAACAAACCACCTATAAAGGAAAGCCCATCAGAATCACAGCTGACTTTGCAGCACAAAGCCTCAAGTCAAGGAGAGTTTCAAGTGAAGTATTTCAAGTTGTAAAGGAAAATAATCTTCAACCTAGATGATGTATCCCACAAAATTATCATCTGAGCAAATTTATGACCACCAAACCAGCACTCCAAAATGTTAAGGATATTCTAGAAAGATATCAAAAGGACCTCACCTCCATTAACCCCAACAGAAGGAATCCAACAGGCAAGGCAAACAAACAGGGTGGGGGGGTTGGTTGAGAGAGCCAAGTACAGGAAAATAACATGACAAACATAATTCAATACATATCAGTTACAACCATCAATGTTAATGGTCTCAATTCACCAAAAATAGACACAGACTGGCAAAATGGACCAAGAAGCAAGATCAAACAATATACTGCATTTAAGAAACACATTTACTTCAAAAAGAAATTCAAAGACAAAGTCAAATGTGACAGGAACCCCAGAAAAAAGTAGGGGTAGCTATTCTATTTGCACATAAAGTGAATTTCAAACCAAGACTAACGAAGATAAAGAGGGTCACTACATCCTTGTAAAGGGAACAATCTAAGGGAAAGAGATAACAATCACATATTCAAAAAGTACAAGTATATGCAACTATATAAACATATTAATGGGTATGAAAAATCAAATAGGCAGTAATACAGTTGTACTCGGGATATCAACACCCCTCTGCCACAAAAAGACAAAAATCAACAATGAAATACAAGAGCTGAACCAAACTTTTGAACAAATGGACTTTGTATATATCTACAGTGTGTTCCATCCATAGCATCAGAATATACATTCTTCTCAGCTGTACATGGGACATCCTCCAAGGACAGCACATACTAGTTCACAGAACATGCTTAAGTAAATGCAAATGAATTGAAATTATCCCATGCATATTATTCTTAAACCATAGTGCAATGAAATTGGAAATCAATGACAAAAGAAACTATAAAAACTTCATAGACACATGGAAATGAAATAGCACTCTCTTGAATGACCAATGGGTCACAGATGAAACTAAAGAAGTAATTAGTTTCTACAATTAAATAATGACAACATACTAGAACTTACAAGACACAATGAAAGCAGTGCTAAGAGTGAAACTTATAGCAGTGAAGACCCATATCAGGAAAACAGAGCAAGCACAAACCAATAACTTTATGGTAAACCTCAAACTTCTAGAAAAAGAAGAGCAAGATACCCCAAAGCTCGCATGAGCGATGGAATTATAAAGATTAGAACAGATATTATAGCATTGCAGACTAAGAAAACAATACAAAGAATCAATGAATCACAGAGTTGGCTTTTTGAAAGATTAAATAAAATGGACACATACTTATTGAACCTTATCAAAAAAGGAAAGACTCAAATCCATGCATTTACAACTAAAAAGGGTGAAATCACAATGGACACTGTAGAAATCCAGGAGATCATCGACTTTACTTTGAGAACTTATGTTCTTTTTAAATGCATTCGGTACATAAAATGTGTAATTTTAATGTATTTGGTCTCACTATGCAGCTTGGGCTCATAGTGATCCTCCTCTTTTCAGTCTCCCAAGCTCTGGGATTATAGGTATGTGCCATCATGCCTAGGTCTTGGTGGCTAGCTCAGCATGCCTGGGGGCAGGGCTTGTGTGGCATGTGGTGCTAGGGATCAAACCTGGGTGTCCGTTTAGCTGTCTTGCCAACCCGAGAACCTGTATTCTAATAAGATGGAAAATGCAGAAGAAATAGACAGATTCCCAGATATATATGAATTACCAAAGTTGAACGAAGAAGATATAAAAATAAATTTAGAGAAGACATAATAACACTACATCTCAAACTCTTTAGTGAAATTGAAAGGGAACCAATACTCTCAGATTCATTCCTACAAGCAAGCATTACCCTGCTATCAAAACTGTAGAAAGACCCAACTAAGAAAGAGAAATACAGGCCAATCTCTCTAATGAACATAGATGCAAAGTCTTCAATAAGATACTGGCAAACAGAATACAACAAATGATCAAGAATATTATACACCATGACCAAGTGGGGTTCATCTTGGGAATGCAAGGATGGTTCACCTTATACAAATCAACGAATGTAATACCCCATATTAGCGCTAATGGCAAAAATCATATGTTCATCTCAATAGAAGCGGAAAAACTTTTGACTCATTCATGGTAAAAATTCAATAGAAAATTGGAATAGATGATCTTTATCTCAATATAATAAAAGCCATCTGTAACAAAGAAACAGCCAACATCATACTAACTGGACAAAAACTGAAAGCTTCTATGCTAAAATCAGTAACAAAGGGCCGGCCAAGTAGCTCAGTGGATTAAAGCACCTGCAAGCAGGCGCAGGGGCTGGGGGTTCAATCCCTGGGCCTGCCATGCTGGCCCCGCCCCTGGGTGTGCTGAGAGGGCAATTGATACTGGGCCTGGTAGCACACGCCTGTAATCCCAGCTCTTGGGAGGCTGAAAACAGGCAGATCACTGAGTCTGATCTAGTAGTGAGACCCTGAACACCCTGTAGACACTTCCCTAAATAAAATAAAATAAAATAAAATAATAAAAAATTAAAGAACTTTCTAAAAAAAAATCAGTAAAAAGAAAAGGATGTCCCTTGCCTCCATTCTTTATTTAACATAGGTCTGGAAAATTTCACCACAGTAATTAGGCAAGAGAAAGAAATAAAAAGAGTAACAATAGGAAAGGAAAAAGTTAAATTATCATTATTCACAGATGACATGATACTCCACATAGAAGACCCCCAAAACTGCACTACATAACTGCTAGATTTAATAAGTCAATTCAGTGGCATAGCTGGGTACAAATTCAACACTCAAAAATCAACAGTCTTCCTGTACACCAATAACAGACTCACTGAGAGAAATTAGGGGACCAAAATCTTTTATGATAGTGTCCAGAAAAATGAAATACCTAGGAATCAATCTAATGAAAGATGTTAAAGACCTCTATGTTGAAAACTATAGTATTATAAAAGTGAGACTGTATCAGAAAATGGAATGATATCCCTTTCTTTTGGGTAGGAAGAACCAATTTAGTAAAAATGACCATATTTTCAAAACTATTATTATATAGACTATGCAATCTGACTGAAATACCAACTGCACATCTTACCAAATAAGAGAAAATAATCCTAAAATTCATTTGAAACCAAAAGAGAACTAGAATAGCAAAGGAAATTCTGGACTTCAAAAGCAAAGCAAGGGGCATCACAATCTCAGTCTTGAAATTATACAGCTATGGTACTTGAAAAAACAGACTCAAAGATGAATAGAGCAGAATAGATGTCGAAGCAACTCAAGACATAATCAGCCACCTTATCTTCAACAAAGGTGCCAAATACATTCACTGGAAGAAAGGTGGACTTTTTAATAAATGGTGCTGGGAAAACTAGCTCTGCACATGTTGAAAATTAAAATTGGACCCATATCTCTCACCATGCACAAAAATAAATTTGAAATGGGTCAATGATCTAAATACTGAAACAGAAACATTCAATCTTCTAGAGGAGAGAATAGGAAAAAACTCTTGCAGATATTGGCATATGCAAAGAATGCCTTTAAAAATAAAACCCTGATCACAGAGGAACTACCAAAAAGAATCAATAAGTGGGTTCTCATCTTATTAAAAAGTGTTTGCACAGCAAGAGAACCACACATAGAGTAGAGAGACAACCCACAGTGTGGGAAAAAACATGTTAGCCAGCTGTTTCTCAGACAAAGGATTACTATCTAGAATATATGAAGAACTCAAAAAGTGAGCCCCTTCATAAAGATCCAACCCAAAAATGTTTAGCTGAGATGAATGCACACTCCTCAGATGAAGAAATATAAAGAAAATAAATATATGAAAAAATGTTCAGTATCACTGGTCCTGCAAGAGATATAAATTAAAATAACACTGAGACTCCATCTCACCTCAGAAAGGATGGCTATTATTGAGAAATCAACTATAAAATGTGCCGGTGGGACTTTGGGGTAAAAAGGATTCCTTCTTTGTCCACTGTTGTTGGGAGTGTAAACTGGTACACAGTTGGGAATGTAAATTACTGTGGAAATCAGCATGGAGATTCCTCAAAAGCTAGAATTGGATGTCTCATTGGCCCAGTTATCCCCTTCTGGGTATCTTCCCAGAAGAATTAAAAGCATCATATCACAGAGATATATGTACACCCATGTTTACAGTAATACAACTTGTAAAAACTAGAACTTGGAAACAACCCAAATGTCCATAAATCTAGGAATGGACAAAAGATGTGGTCTTTTAATAGAGTACTACTCAGCTACAATGAAGGGTAAACTGGAGACTTTTATAGGTCAACAGATGCAACTTAAGCCCATATTCATAAGTGAAAGAAACCAGACACACAAGTGTAAACACTGTATAGTCTCCATAGTGGGAGAAGCTAAAGAGTTAATAGATCTCAAAATGTATAAAAGATATTGTGAAATCAGAAGAAACTGTTCAAAAGGAAAGAGAAACTGGGATGGGGGAAGGAGAAAAGGAGAGGAAAAGCAAAAACAAAAAAAAAAACAAAATAGAAAAAAAAATATATCTCCACACATAGTTATACTACTAATTTCTCTTAGTTCATTGAAAACAAATGTTTTTTCTAATATTGTTCAGACAATTAAATGCCTCTATCTTGTACTCTAAGTAACTAATTTTAAGATAATAGTATGCAATGTATTAACCACTTGTTATCCTTCTATTTGTTTTATTTTATTGTTTAAAATAAAATAAGAGACTCAAGGAAGGAAATATTAGATTATATGGTATTTAAGAATTAAATTATCAAGTACAGCATACATTATTGTGACAACAAGTAAAGCATAATTAAGAAAGATCTGGAGGTTTGAAAAAAAACAGGACAAAGTAAATTAGTTATAGTATTTCTTAAATGAAAACACTTACAACTTTCATAATTGATTTTTCCCATGCTATTGATTTCTGTAATTGCTGAATGCACAGAGCTACCTGTGCAGCACTGCGAGCTTCTGATAATGCCCTTCTCCATACCCTGAGCCCTGGAGCAATATCCTCTTCAATTCTGCATTGAAATACAGAAAAATTAAGTAGGTCATGTCCACATTTATGGTTACTGAATGTGAAACAATCATCACACTGAAAGCCAAGCAATGACAAAAACATGTAACAGCCAATAAAGTATAAAGTTTAAGCAACTAAATTTGATGTAGTGCACAGACTGTGGCTACGTGCCTCAAAGCTTAGTCACAACCAGGTAAATGTAAGATCACTTTGCAGAATTATCAATGCACATAACACAAAAAAAAGTTTTTACAAAGCACCATGCAAATAGCATGATCCATATGGATCACAGACATACAAGAAGATACATAGATAACAGGCAATAGAAAATAGGCTCCAATTAGCAAAGAAGCACAATAATTTTTCAAGTTAATCTCAATAACCTACCCGTCACCATCACCACTAATGGATGGTGCAGGAGCAGGGACAGTAACTGTGCCCACATTATCCAGTTTGATCTGAATGGTGGTACTTAAGGGGCTCTTCAGATACCTTCTTTCAATGTTCCGCTCCAAATCAGCCAGCCTGGTTACAGCTATATCTAGGGGGTTGTCACTCTTCCGTTCTAGTGCATGTGCACTGTTTTCTTCTCCGCCAGTAAGTTCTCCATCATGTTCTTTGCACAATTTAGTAAGTGACTTATGTTCAAAATATACCAAGTCCTCCCTTTCTGATGCAGGCTGTGGATACATCCAACCCTATATATCAAGAGAATAATGTTATTATGGTTTCTTCTTAAAATCCTAGACGGATGAGTTGCCTTCACTGAAAATACACAGCCGACCGTGGCAGATCTCAAGGATCTTTACTAATTTTTTAATCTTGTTTCTTACTACTAGAATAAAACAAGATCAAAAAATTAAAAGACACATTTGTAATAAAAATTGAAAAAATATAAAAATGTGATATTATGAGAGGTATGCTTCAAATCAGCAAAGTATTCTGAAAGATTTTAGATTAACATGCTATTTAATTTCAAGGGCTTGTTTAAATGAAAGTGTTGATGGTCTGCATTTTGCTGTTTCCCTGCTTATACTACTTTTTCAGGTTCTTGCATTTAACATTTTTTTGGGGGGCAGAGACATATATAAGCTGCTACCTATTATCTGTATAGCTTTTCCTTTTCTTTATCTACTTAACTGCACTAATCCTGTAGCTCCTATGTTAAAATTCATTTCAACATGAAAGCATTCCCTGAGGGGAATCTTTCCTTGACCTGCTTTAGAAGGTAAGTTCCCCTAATACATGTTTTCATAGGACTAGATAATGCTTCAGAACCTTCCAAGGTCGGTCGGTCGGTCGGTTGGTCGGTCTGTCTGTCTGTCTGTCTGTCTGTCTGTCTGTCTCTGTTACTCTCTGCCTCTCTCTCTGTC
>NDGN011343012.1:0-18603 GCA_002564285.1 Tympanoctomys barrerae | reverse complement strand
CATTCAGAATTGTTTGTGACCTGCATGAGCTGACAATAGCTTGGCTGAGTATATGACATCCTGTGGTCACTGGCTGAGCGCTGCATAAAAGGATGGGTATTTTATGTGCATCTGAGCAACTCTTTTGACTTAGTTTTTGATTCTTCTGATTAGGCAAGAGGATGCCATCTTTATCGCCTAGTAGCTGGCAGAAAAGATGCACACTACACGCAGCAGTACAATATGATGCATCAATTTCATGTGCGCAGAGCAGCTAAGAAGGTTTCTTTTGCAGAAACAGTGAACTAACTCTTTCACTGCCATCCCAGGGCCACAGAACCAGCATTATTTTCACTCTGCAGCCATTGCTTCCTACAATTGTTTTTTAGCCTTTTAGTTTACTGAGGATGCAGTAAGTAAACAGAAGAAAGCCAAGTGTGGGAAGTGGCTGCCTGGGTTTGGCCTTTACTTATCCTGGGATGTGGGCATCCCTCTACAGAGTGTCACGGGAAAGCGCTTAACTAGCTAGCTAGAATGCTGGGAACCACGAACTGCTCAGAGGCCTGGGAAAAGGTGCTTGCATATCTAAACTGCACACGCCTGCAGCTCACTTTGGAACTTCTGTGATGCGGGCCGCCTTGTATCTATGTGCTTATCAACACTTGCTCTCTGGGGTCTTGATGAATGAGTAGACCATATCCTGTTCAGTGGAATGTTAGTGGAGCCCAACCAGAGCTATCTTTTCATTGTGGCTCAGTTCCCCTTTTCTTAGGAAGACACATAGGCTCGGCTGACCGTCGGCACTTGAAGACTGCAGCAGAACGGAGCTGCTGAGGTCAGCGAGCCTGACAGCTCTTGGTTCCAATTACTCCTTTTTGGCTGAGAGCCCCTGGTAAACACTGCTGCCCTTGGAACCTCAGTCTCCTTCTCCATAAAATGGAGCCAGTGATGATCCCCTCGCAGATTTGCGTGGCACAGGGCCAACGCTGCAACTAAATCTGAATGCTTGGCTGCTGGGCCGATGCGGCTCTGGGGCTCTGCGCACCCACCGCAGCTCAGGCACAGTAAGCTCGCGCTTGCTGCCCTATATTCTATCCTCACTCTTGGGGAAATATCCCATATTTCCTGTTTACCATTTTCCACGTCATGCAGGAGTCAGTCATGGCAGAACACAACATGATTTTCTTTCCTCCTCTCCCCCTACTAGTCCTGCTATGCCATAGCCACACAGGAGGACAGCGCAGATCCAGGGGTCCTGCATTCTTGGTTGGTTCTTCTGGTAGAAGTTCATCCTGGCAGTGCACCTCAACTAGAGTTAGGATAAATTACCTTCTTGGGGAAGGAAGAGGGGAGAGAGAAGGTTACAGGTGTTTGTGCGGGTCCTTGCCTCCTCTACTTCACCCAGGCCAGGCACTGCAGATGATCTTGGCACAGGCTCCCTGAGGGAACACCCAGTTCAAGGTGCGAGGCTGGCCTACCTAGGCAACAGGAGGAGGAAGGGAGGGGACTGATTGGGTGGCAGGCTCTTCTACTGGACGTTGAAACATTTTTGCCCAAGGAAGAACGTCTCCGACTCCTGTATCTCCGAGGAATGACTCACTTACCGGAAGCAGTGTAAACACAGGTGTTAATACTGGCCTGAGGAGGACCTGAAAGTCCCAGTGTGGTGAAAACCCAGTTCCCTTGTCTAACCTTTGCATTCTGCATATAGAACCCTGAAGTTCAAAGAGGCTTAGCAATTCGCCAGAGGCCTGAGTTGAGAAACTCTGCGGGACCTGGAATTTGCCATCCCTACCTTCCTGCCTGCGTAAGAACAGCCGATGGAGATGGTGGCCGCACGGCCTCCAGGGGAGTCCACTGCGCCTTTCACTCCCTCGTGTCCTGCTCCCTACCAAGCCCACGGCCCCACAGGCCGGCTGGATGAAGGGGTGCAGCGCGCCCCTACCTGTGCCTACACGCATACTGTGGGGGAAGGAAGCTGCAGATCCGCTCTGGCAGAGAAGCGCACCGCCGCCACCCAGCAAGGGGTGCCGGGCTGCTGGCTGGGGGTCGGCCGGCGCCAAGTCGCGGCTGGGGGCGGAGCCTCGCTGCGGAAAGTGGGCGGGGCGGTCGCCGAGAGTTCGGGGCCGGGCGCAGCCGGGGAGGGCGCTGGAGGTGCGAGGTGCGGGGCGGGCGCGCCGGCCAGGGGGCGCGGGGCGGCGGCGCGGACTGCGGAGGTGCGGCGGGCGCCAGGGCGGGCGGTGTAACTGGAGGCGGAGGGGGCGGAGTCGAGCTCGCAGCTGCCACTCGGCCGCCAGGCCCAGGCAGAAGATACAGCCCGCGGCCGGGCTCGCACTGCGCGCAGACCTGCGAACAATGCTCCGCGGCGCCCAGGCGGGTGGCGGACCGCGGGGCCACCGACTGCGAGGCCCGGGCAGCGCAGCCCCGAGGTGAGCCCCACCGTTACGCTTCCTCCAAATCCGCCCTCTTTTTGTCTGGCGAACGTGGCCGCGCCGGGGGGGTGGTGTACGGGGCGCTGCGGTCGCCCAGCCGGCGAGCTCTGCCCGCTTTCCGGTGACAGGCGGAGCGCGGCGAGGACAGCGCCGGACCGCGTGCGACCCTGTGAGCCCACGGTGGGGGCGCCCAGCGGGGGAGCCGAGGCAACGCTAGGGGCGTTTCGGATTCCGGGGAGAGCCGCGCCGGGTTAAGCGGGGAAACTTTCCTTGGAGTTTGGGAGGGGCCGACCGTGGTGATGGCTTTACTGGTCTTGCTGGTCTGGCCGCTGGGGCGGCGGGAGACCGAGGCGCTCTGCAGTTGCTCTCACCGCGAGTATTGTCAGAGGAACCCGGAGCGAGAGGCTGCCGGGCTGCTGGACTGGTTATAGTTTGGGGGGCCAGGGTAACTACCCATCTCGCAGCGGCGGGTCTCAAGAGGGGGAGCCGGGGTGCCCTCTCACACAGCCGCGGATGAGCCCGCTGCACACACATTGTTAACCTCTGATCTTGCTGCCCCCGCCCCATGCACACACAAATAGAACGTCTGTGTTTTTTAATCCTGAGAATGGGAATGGAGGCGGCTGTAATCTCAGCAAACAGTGTGGACTGTGCGTGTTTCTCCCAGGTAAAACCCTGCCCGCACATGGTTTTTCAGAGCTGATAGCACAGCCCAAAGGTCTAGGGCCAAGGAGTTTTGCAATGCATTCAGTCCAGAGTCAGGTTCGGAAGGCTTTATTGATCACTGGCGCGGACCATCATTAACCACCCCTCTCCCCTTTTCTTACAAGGAAATTTGACAGGAAACCCTAGAGATCTCTGCAGTTAGTTTGCTGGCCCAGGGTCTCATGGAACTCAGTATCCTCCTTACTGGTTAGACTGTAGTGGATGCAAAATTGCATTCCCCCTTCTGGGGTTCGATTGCACCGCGTTGGAGAAATAAACAAGAAAATTAAAAGTTGTGCGAATACCATAATTAACTCGAGGGGAGGGGGACAAGGGGGTTAACATTGCCACTTTCTCCTTTCTGCCTGACTAGTCTTGGCCAGTGCCGATTTTTTGAAATCGAGACACATAGATTTCCCTTTTCATAAATACAGTTTTTTGGGGCCGGGGAGATGGTTCAGTGGAATAAGCACTTCCCTGGCAAGCGCAAGGGCCTGAGTTCAATCCCTGGTCCGCGGGGGGCGGGGGGTACAGTTTTTAAAAAATGAGTTTTACTTAGTTCTGTCACTTCAAGGTAAGGTGTAAGCAACTTCTGATGCAAGTATGAGGAGCATTTTGAACTCATATTTAATTGTATGGGTATGTGCACCCTGATTTGTTCAGATTCTTTTTGAAATGAGGTTGGAGTGTAGAAGTTTGCAAAAGCAAAGCTATTTTATCATGGTTTGGATCTGCAAGGATGCTGGGATCTTTTTCTAATCTTACACTGCAGCCTCCCACAGAAATGGGCGAATTTGCATAACTCTGGGGGCAGCTTCCCCTCAGAGGTAAGGAATGTGGGTTGGGAAGGTGCCATTCCCAGGCAGTGCAGAGCTGGCACTGTGGAGGCCAGCAGCTCTGCTCCTGCGCCTGAGCGCCCCTTGCACTGCCACCATTTCTACTTCAAATGAACAGGAGACAATTCCAGGACAGAAGCACACAGGAGAAGTCTTTTCAAGCTCCAAAGACATGGCCATCCATTCACAGAGATGTCAGTTTGCACAGAATGTAGTGCGTCAGTGATGGGAGGAAGCCAGGGCTCCACTTTATTCCCTTGTTGAACAATTGCTTCTCTGAGCAGCTCTGCAGCGAAAGTTGTACTCAAAGTGCAATGAGTTTCAGAGCTAAGGATGAAAGCAAAGAAGATACTCATAAATGATTCTCAAGAAAAACTTCTGGCACAAGAGTAACACAGAGCCTGCCAGATTCCCAGGGCTGCTGCAGGCCAATGAAGGGTGTCAAAGGAGGAATCTTTAAAAACTAGATGCCTGAGACCAGGCTTGATGGTGCATGCCTGTAATCTCAGCACTGGAGAGGTTGAAAACAGGACGATCACAGGAGTCTGAATTTAAGCTGTGTAGTGAGACCCTGTACCAAATACATTTTTAAAAATTTAGATGTCTATCCCAAGCAACCGTACCCTCATGAAAGCTTTGTTGTTCTGGGTTAGTCATTCATATTCTCTCTCTCTCTCTCTCTCTCTCTCTCTCTTTCTCTCACTTTCGATCTTTCTCTATCTCTGTCTCTATCTCTGTCACTCTCCCTGTCTCTCTCCCCCTCTCTTCTCTCTCTCTCTCTCCCTCTCCCTCTCCCTTGTCTCTCTCTCTCTCTTTCCCTCTCCCTCTCTCCCTCTCCCCTCTCTCTCCTGTCTATCTCTCTCTCTCTGTCTGTCTCACCAAACTGTTTACTTGGAAATCTGTGGTGGCCCTTGGGGAGGTTCTGCATGATAACCTGCTCAGCCTGAGTAAGAGCTAGCAGGAAATGGCAGCTGCTACTCTGGAGGCTGATGTAAAAAGAAGTGTCACAAAGTGAGGCCAGGCAGTATAGCAAGCTACTGTCAGAATTTTAAAAAAGGGGCGGGGAGGGCTAAGAATACAGCTCAGTGGCAAGGTCCTGGGTTCAATTCCAAGGACCACAGAAATAGCTAAATACAAAACAAAGAGCTGGCAGGAAGCTGAGGAACCCACACAAAGCTGATTTCTAAGCTCTCTTCCAACATCCCACTGAGGGGGCCTCTGCCTACATAGAGCTGGGCCTGATAAGGTCTTTTCTGTGGCCAGGATGACTAGTCAACCATCAGCCATCAGTTTCTAAAGGACTTGCCCCGCAGCCTTGAAGACCAAAATAGTTCTTCACTTTATCCGCTCCTGCTGAAAGTTAGCAGCAAGCATGCAGCTGTCTGTGTCCTGAGAATGCCAGAAGGAAACAACCCTGGCTTCTGCTCCTCTGGCTTTTTCCTCCGTGTGGAAGCCAGTGACCTCTTCTGGAGAACCTCCTTCCAGGAGATGCAGGCAGGAATCCTGCTGGTTGTGTGTACTGGGTGAGAAGAACCTCACCAGCAGTCATGAAAGCAAAGGGCCCTCGAGACCTTAAGAGGCATTGCTGAAAGGCAGTCTTTTCCTTTTTTTCAGAGTGCACCTTTAAGTCAAAGAAGTCATTGGCTTCATTGTTAGTTTTGGTGGAAAAAGTCAGCCTCAGCACTAGCTGTGCAAGCAGCACTTGGAGTGTGGGAGATAAGAAAGGGAACCCGTCCCACAAAGGCCTTGGACTCTTGGCCTCTCCTGGCACACTTACCTGGTTAGTCCTGTTGATTGTTGTGAGAGCATCAACCTGAAGCACCTTCCCAGGGGAGCAAAGAGCGCAGCCCCTAGGGCAAGCCCTCCCTGGACTATGAGAATCTGTTCATGTCTAGGTCTCGAGGCCCTTTTTTCTGGAACGTGCTTCCCCTGATGGGCAGCAGTTCATTTCACACAGGAAAGGAGGAGAGGTGAGCAGTGGGTGGTTCCCGTCAGGAACCACCAGGCAAGGAATGGCGTTGCCAACAGTCAGCTCTTCTGTGCAGAGCCAGCAGACTCGGTGTCAGCGCAGGGCTTTGCCTCAGTTTCCCCACCTGTGGAAAGGGGCTGGAAGGCACTCCGTAGGATGTTACTTGGGTGACTTGTCTAATGTCTGCAGGCCCTGGGTGCCTCCTTGTGTGAATGCTCTGGGGACCGCGGTCCACACTGTGCCTTCTACTTTATTCCCGGAAGCAGTGAACTCTTCCACCAAACCCACCACTTTCTCCCCAGCTATGATAAGAAAATAACTATTTAATTATCTCTTCTCCTAACTCTGTCCAAGTACTCTGAGACGAGGAGTATGCTGACCCTGGATTGTTTTTCTTCTGTTCTCTCCCCTGGCCCATGGCACCAGGTTTCTCATCTCTCCCATCCACCCATTCCCACTCCACCTGCCCAGATGTGTGGGTAACAATGCCCATTTCAGGGCCCTGACTTGCTTCTATTCTTATATAGCTCTTCTTCAAAAATTGTGAGCAGCTATTTCTTGTATTACTTTGTACTTTCTATTTATTGGGCCAATACCCCAGACCCTGCGCTGTGCTCCACATGCCAGATTCTCATCGCAGATTCTGTGATTTTTCCCATAATTGCTCCAACCACTAAACACCTAACACTTTGGGGGACTGAGATGTCCTTGGTGCTCTTTATTCCAGTAATAGGGCTGTGTTTAGTTTTTACAGGTCTGATAAGGCCATACCAGCCAAGTGTCTCAAGAGCCTTGTGATAAGTTGAGGACCCCAGAATAAACGTAGTGCGATCTTTACATTTTTCTCCTCCTTTTCCCCATCTCTCCTCCCCCATCAGATAACCAGACTTGTTGTTAATGTACCTGTCTTCTTCAAGGCAGCTCTTTGATCCAACCCGTATGCTGCCTTTGCAGAAGGCCTCACTGGGACCCATCCCTGCCTCCCACAAGACTGACCCTGAGAGCCAGGCTCAAGATGAACCAGCGTGCTTGCAGCCCACAATGCTCCAGACCACCCAAGTGAACTGCAAGAGCCCCAAAATGTCTGCGTGCAGTGACTTTGTGGAGCACATCTGGAAGCCCGGGTCCTGCAAGAACTGCTTCTGTCTGCGGAGTGACCATCAGCTGGCAGCTGCCCGTCCCCAGCCCAGAACAGGCAGCCTGCCCCCTCCACCTCGCCTGCCCCCCAAGAGTGTGGAAGATGAAGGTGTGAATGGCTCGCCCTACTGCAAGCCCACAATCGCTGTGAAACCCACCATGATGAGCTCTGAGGCTGCCGACGTGTGGACCGAGGCGGGCCTGGGTGCTGAGGCCTCACAGGTGAGGCCGACTCATCCCTGTGGCATTTTTATAGGGGTTGCTCCTATTCCTGCAGTTAGTGGCTGGCTGGCAGCCAGAGAGGGCTGTTGGAGCAAGAGTCCTGCAGGAGGCTGCCCATCCGCCTGCCCTTAGACTGCTTTGGCTCTGCTGCTCTTTGGCTGTCCCTACCCTCCTTTTTCTCTGTCTCTCTGGGCTAATGACTGTTAATCCAATCCCTCAGAATTTTCTCCTGTGAGTTTTGAGATTTGCCTAAGACAGAAATGAACCCTTGCTTTTAAAAAAAAATCAGCAAATAATTTCAAATATATACACAAGTGGCAAAAAATTGTATAATATATACCATACACCTGCCACTCCTTCAACGACCCAGTGACCTACTCATTTTGTTTTCTATCTGGTCTCAGGTACATCCTTTCACTATGATTTAAAGCCAACCCTAAACAGTATATCAGTTTAGTACATACTGGTATGTTTCAAAGATAGGGTCTTTGTAAGAAAAAATGCTATCAGGATGCTTGCCAGCTTAGCACAAATTCATTATTATCATTTAGTATCCAACCAGAGTTCATATTTCTAATTTTAAAGCTTGGACTTTACCAGCTTTGATCTAGGATCCCTAATACAGTGACATCCTCAGTGGTTAGGCCTGTCTATGTATACTGCAGGTGACTTTTAGAAAGCCTCCAGTTATAGAGAGGGCACACAGACCAGGCCTGCTGGAGTCTGCTGCCTCTGGACATGACTCAGAGGCCATATGTCTGAGATATTCTGAGAATCGTTTGCTCCATGTTGACCGCTCTCCGCATCCTAGCTTTCCCCTATCAGTGTGGTGGTAGTCCAGGAAGGGTGTGTGAGCCTGTGTGAAAACAAAGGTCAGCTTTGAATCAGGGGAGGCTTAATGAAAAGAAGCATTTTGTTTTCTATCTGGTCTCAGGTACATCCTTTCACTATGATTTTAAGCCTTGAGCTCCCTGCCCCTTTTAGGGCTGCCGCTCTTCCCCTGACCAGTCGCACCCACTCACCAAGGCATCATTGGCTCCATTGGCCTTCACCTACATAGACCAGGAACTCTCCAGACTCAGCATTCTGTGGGGAAGATGACAAATAAGGGCTGTACTTGTAAGCGGCTTCTGAAAGTGGGGACAATAAGGACTTTAGTTGGGCAGAGAGGCAGTGACCAGAGGTGGCAGTGACCCGTCCGCGTCTCTGCCTCATAGCTCAATTAGTCCAGCCACACAGGAAGACGAGAACTGAGGTCATCATTGGTAACTGGGAGAAAGGGCAGCTCTTCCCCATGCTCTGAAGAGCCTGGAAAGAAAAAAGGAAGCCCTGACCTCACTCAGAAACCTCTTCTCAGCCTCCTGCCCTGGCCCTGCGAGCTACCCTCGGGGCTTTAAAAATCACCATGGCATTCTACAGGAATGCCCTGTAGAAAACAAAGTTAAACAAACCTAAAACTATTTTCTAAACCTGAAGAACAGTTGTTTTATTAGATACTTGTGAAAGAGAGGGCAATGTTTTCTTTTTTAGAGTTTTTCTTTTTTTCCTGCTTCCCAGACTTGAGCCCAAAACATTACAGACCCTGGAAGGCAGGGGTTGAGAGGAGCACAGTTTAGTGTCTGGGAAGACAAATGCCCTGTGGGTGCTGTGGCCCTGATCCCAGGCTCTGGGGAGACCAGCAGGGGGCACGTGCAGAGCTCACCCTGGGCCACCTCCTGGGCACTGGCTTGCACTGTAGAAGACTTAGTGTCACAGCACTTGGTTCTTTTTGTCTCTTCCTTTTTTTCTCTGACAAAGCCTAATGTAAGTCTTTTAACCTTAGCAGGTCATCTGGAGACGAGCCCATGGAAAGCTCCCCCTCCCAAAGCAGGAAGATGTGCCCATAGTTTACCTGGGCAGCTTCCGTGGCATCCAGAAGCCTGCTGGTCCCTCTGTCTGCAAGGATGGCAGCTCTCATTGTCCGCCTGCCTATGCCATGGTTGGTCTGCACAGCCTGCAGGCCCAGGGGGAAAGGAACATGGCCTTCCACCCTGTGAGCTTTCCAGATGACAAGGCTGCACAGGAAGGGAAGCCCACATTTCCCTGCCAAGAGCTGCCCTCTGCGCAGGAGAGCTTCCGCCAGAAGCTGGCTGCCTTTGCTGGGAAGACATCTGGCTGTCACAAAGGCTCTAGGCCCTGCCCTTCTCCCCAGCCCTTGCAGGAATCCCTGCCCTCAGAAGATGAAAGTGATCAAAGGTGTTCCCCATCTGGGGATAGTGAAGGCGGTGAATACTGCTCCATCCTGGACTGCTGCCCCAGGAGCCCGGTGACCAAGGACACCACACATACTGAAAGCTCCCAGGGCAGATGTGGTGGGGGCAGCTCCTCCCCGATGTGCTGGGAGCAGGGAACATGTGCTGGGCCCCCAGAAGAGGGGAAGCAGAGTCCAAGCTCTCCCAGGGAGTGCTGTGGCCAGAGCCCCTCAGCAAATGCACCCCACTTGGGGCCCAAGAAACCGTCCCTCAACTCTGAGGCTGCCAGTTCTTCGGATGGCCTGTCCTGTGGCAGTGGCAGCAGTGGGGCCAGCAGCCCCTTCACCCCCCACCTTGAGAGCGAGTACTGCTCCCTCGTAAAGGAAGCTGTGCTGCCAGGGAAGCAGCAGGACTCTGTGTGCCATGTGGTCACCTCTGACAGGTGCCCAGACTCTCAAACCCTGGCCCACCCTAAGGAGGCCGTGCAGCCCGAGCCCATCTATGCAGAGAGCACCAAGAGGAAGAAGGCCGTTCCAGTGCCTTCCAGGGCACAGGTCAAGGCTGAGCAGTCAGCTCCTGCCCAGGGCCAGGTTCAGACAGGTGACACCAGGGTTCAGAAAATGCCATATGTCTGGAGCCGAGACAGAGAAGGCTCAGATATGGCTCCCCAGGTGTCGGCCACCATCACAGTTATGGCCACCCACCCAGAGGAGGACCACCGGACCATCTACTTGAGCAGCCCAGACTCTGCAGTGGGTGTGCAGTGGCCACGGGGGCCCGTGGGCCAGGACTTGGAGGCTGGCAAGGAGGGGACTGCAGTTGGGCAGGGGCCAAGCTCCAAGGAAAGTCATCCTCAGCATAGGTCTGAAAATGCACCCCAGGCGAGGCCAGCCATTCCTCCCAAGCTGTCTAAGAGTAGCCCTTGTGGGTCACCAGCATCACCATCCGCTTCCTCAATGGCTGACCCCAGCGAGGGGAGCTCAGACAGCAAGGGACCCCAGTCTTCATCCAGAGCTTTGGCTGACCCCCTTTCTTCTCACCGGAACAGTGACCTTGCCAGATGCCCTCCTCCTGCTGCCTCTACCTCAGCCTTGGACCAGAGGAGGCCCAGGTATCAGACGGGCGCCTGGAGTCGCCAGTGCCGGATTGAGGAAGAGGAGGAGGTGGAGCAGGAATTGTTGAGTCAAAGCTGGGGAAGAGAGATGGATAATTGCTCAGTGGACCATTCTAACTCTTCTACCTGGCACCGACTCCACCCCACTGATAGCTCCTCTGGACAGAACAGCAAAGTTGGGACGGGGATGAGCAAATCAGCCTCTTTTGCTTTTGAGTTCCCCAAGGACAGAAGCAGGATAGAGGTATTTTCACCTCCTCCCCCACCTCCAAAGTCCAGGTGAGTACCTGGGTCCAAGTGGGAGGGCGTGACCTGACTCTGAAGGAGAACACTTGGCTGCAGGAACAGGGCCTTTTGTGGAAACCTTCGCTTTTGCTGCCTCTAGGAGACTCTCAGGTCTGGGCCGGAGTCCTGTCCTCCAGGAAGCCCAGCCTGCCCAAAGGCCGTTGTGGCTGTCTTAGATTACCCAGACCCCCCAGCGTGGTCTGAGCAGGAACTGGTGCTGGAGTTTGTGCTCAGTAAACAACCATTTAAGGGCTCTCTGCTCAGATTGGATATCTGGAAAGACTCTGTAGCCCAGGGCTGGAGATGCAGTTTAATGGCAGAGCCAGCCCTGTGTATGGCCAAGGCCAAAACAAAAACAAAAAAAGAGAAGGACTATGCTGCTACTTTTGTGTGCTTATGCTCCTATTTTTATAACCCAGTACTCCTGTGGGCTTTTTGAAGGACACTCTGAAACTTTTGTTTAAACATACAAATGAGACCTAAAAGAGGTTAGGGAGATTTAGGGAGGCAAAACTGACAAAGCCTAGTGTATGCTTAATAAACCTGATCACAATGCTGACTGGGCCCTGGGGCTAAAATTAGAAAACAGGAAGCTGCTCAAGGTTGGTAACTCTCAGAGGTGATTTTTTTTTTTTTTAAGGACAAAAAAAAAAAGTGTAGTTTCATGTTAGCCTGTTGAAACTCACAGCTTTCTCCACTGCCTTACCACTACCCTGCTAGATTAAAGTGCCTTTCAAAGGCTCCAGAAAAATAAATGCCTTTCGTAAGCTATTGAGCTGTGCATAGAATTTAAATTCTGGAGAAAAGCCTGGTGAAAATAAAACTGATTTTTATCAGGCAAAGGAGAAACATGCTTTTTTAATGACAGCTTTCTGAACAGACTTTCTGTAGTGCTGTCATGGCTAGTGCTAGGTTGTAGCCCTAGGTTGGTGTCAGAACAAGGGAAGCGACCAGCTGGGACACTTGACTTTGAACATCAAGGAGGCTCAGGCTGTGATGTGATCTAGGTGCTTGTTCCCCTGGCTGGGCCTTTGTTCTGGTGTTGCGCTGGCTGCCCACCATGCGGACATCTTCCGGACCCTCAGATGTTCCAAGGCCCTCTTTGGTTCTTTGACTCCAATCTGAACTCTGCAAATGAATGAGTGATTCAGCAACCTGGATGGACTCCTTTTTATATGGTAGTTACTGTGGGCCAGGCATGCATTTAAGGATGTTAGACATAACGACTCACTGAATTTTCAGAACAACCCTGGCAGGGAAGAATCCACAGAATTAGCAGCTCCAATCCACAGATGACAAAAGAGAGATAAAGAACCATAGTACCTTATGTAATTGACAGCTGTCCCTGGCCACCCAGCCCCAAGCATGTGCTCTTGAACAGACAATGCACATCCTCAGGCTTGGTCACGGAGCAGGCATGAAGCACTGGCATTCCAGCCTTGTGCCTTTGTTGTGCATGGTTACTGGAAAGCACCAGCTGTGGTGCCAGTCTGCCAAGCTGTTACTCCACCTCTCGGGCTGTGTGACCCTGAGCAAGCCATGCACTATCACTGAGTCTCCAGGTTGCTCTTCTCCAAAATGGGATGATAATAACACATGTAACACCCTCTTTCTGAAATGATTTGGACGGCAAAATCCAGTGAGGGCATTAGTTATGTAGGCAAAAGCCACCCTGCCTTGTTAACTGTGGCATGGACATCTATTCATTATGATATGAACTGGCCCAGCCCTGCCCAGCCCAGTCCCTGGAAACACCACCTGACCCTTGGAGAAGTAACTGAAACTTTCTCAGTAAAGAATTGTGAAACCTGGAAAAAGCCTGGTAGCCATAGCAACGTGACTCAGGACAGGTTCTAATTAGCATCTGGGGTGAAATCAGAGTTTCTAGTCCAGTGTATTATGATAAAATGCTTGGATTCTATATAGCATAAATTAGGCAGGAATGTCAGCAGTCCTGGGTTCCACCTCTTAAAGAACAGAGCAAAAAGACAAAGAAGTTCTTATTTTCAGAGAACTTGAATAAAAAAAATAAATTCAAGGAATCATTAAAAAGAAAGGGGTAGCTCATACTAGCTTAAATAAGTGAAATTCACTTATTAAGGGAAGCATTTTCATGCTGTAAGCACTACTGACATCTTGAGTCTTCACATCTCCCATGTGGGAAGGTACAAGGGCAGGTTTGGAACCTTAAGCCAACTTCTGACCTTGGAACCCAGTACTCTGGAGTTGGGTCTTCTCTGGAGAGGATGCGAGGAACTTCAAAGTCCTCAAATATAGCAGGTCAGGCTGAGGAATAAGCAAATCATTGTGTTAGTGAGAACCCAGACCACGTTTGGTCCAAGACCGATACTGTATGTACCCTGGTATGATGGCAGGCTAATGTTCAAGTGAAAAATATTCACATCTTTCGGCAACATAGGAGGGTAAGCTGATTTCTTCTCATGGCTGCATCTGTTACACGGTCCTATTTCTAAGAACTGGTGGCTTCCTTGCGCATGTTATATGTGCTTAGAACTGCGGAGAGTGGTTGATTTGTGCAGCGCAGTATTAATGGCTGCCTTGACAGTGTGGAGAGACAGATCCACCTAATTTCTTGGGCCATCATGGAAGAATAGAGTGGTTTCCTGGGTTGCCTATCTTCCTGTTTTACAAAGCTGACTGGGACTTGACTTTTCTGTGGTTCTCCTGTTTGAACGTTGGGCAGTAGCTTTTCCGTTTGGGCTACTACCCTCAGCAAACTGTCATGTGTGTTCTTTTTTTCCAAGCCAAACTGTATTCAGCTTTATTAAAGATACTTTTCATGAACAATCATGGTATTTCAAGCAGCACATGGGCACACAATCGTTAACAGTATATACAACAACTTTCAAACTCCCCTCTTAGATGGACTAGCAAAAATCAGGAAGCCACTATAAAAGTTAATGAAGTCTTCGTTTGAGGCTCTGAAGTAGGGAAAGTTTAGAGTGAGGGTTGACATTTCACAGTTAGCAAGCATGTTGTTTAACAACTTTTCATAAGCCGACTCTTACTTTCAGGAAATGAAAATGGCAGAATTAGCAATCTGAAGATTCACAATCTAGAAAAAGAAATCAATTGCTCTTGTGGGACACCATCTCAATGTGACTGGGAAGTCCAAATTGCCTGACACACTGGTAACATCACTTTTGGGAATCAGATCCCAATAGGCCTCTGGGCTTAAGGAAGTTAAGCCTATGCTGATGGCAGAGGAAAGAAGGCACAAAAAGCTGAAGGTGCTGGAGATGCCAAGTGAAGCATGTGCATTTTTGATAACTGTGTACTTCTAGTGACTGTGCAGTTTGAAATACTATCTTTTATCATTTTATAAAAATGCAGAATTTTGCATTACTTTTTTAAAAAAGCTATGTCGTTAGCACATAGATCACTTCATTGTTGTTTTGGGGGGAAGGAACATATGTCAGTAGTACAATGTCTCCAAAGCTGGATCGATGTGGGGAAGGTACCTTTCTCTGCTGGTTTTGAGAGACTTCCCTTCCTCTTGGCTCCCAGGAGGGATTCCCTGATGTTGACACATGTGGCCACCTTGGCATAAATGCCTTGCGGTACGGGACAGCTCCCAGTTCATTTTATATTGTGTGTGTTCTGTGACACCCTACAGGCTAAAGACTGCTTGCTGGGTTAATGTGCTGGTGGGCTGTCTTTGGAGGTGCCTACAGGTGCACCCTCCTCCAGGCAGGTAGGAAGAGTCTGGCCTCTTCCTTACTCAGGCACCTTCCTCCACCCACAAATTCACATGAGCTTAGAATGGAGAACTTCAGCAAATTTCTAGGTCTCCCTGCCCCAGTTTAGCATGGGGTCAGTCCTGAAGTGAGGATTGACAAACACTATTGGTTAGGAAATGAAAAACTGCAGGCGGTAAGCGTAGACTGGTAGTTTAAACAGCACCTTCAAGGTGTAAAGCAGCCTAATGAGAGCCCCAGGGCCTAGGGGGAAATTAAGACACAAAAGAATTCACTTTTCTTTCTGCCTTTTATTTCTCTGCAGTTGCAAGCCTACTTTGAAAAGATGGCTTTTGAGTGACAAGGTCAGTTGAAGGACAGTGGCCTAGGGCAGGCAAGTGTTTCACAAAGAAAGCTAACCTGAGATGGTAGGCCTAAGCTTGGAGGCAGAGTGAGATTGGAGGTAAAGTGAGCATGGCCAGTGGTTAAGAAGGAAGTCGGCTTTGTGTTTCAGTTTCTAAGCATTGTAGGCCCAGGTGAGACTAATCAAAAGAAGTTTCTCCCAAGCAAATGAGAGATGCTGTTGTTTAATGTTCACACTCGAGGCAATTATAACTCTAAGCCACGCCCCGTGAAGTCTTCTCTTCCTCTTAGGGCTGCCGAGGAGCGCAGCCCAAGTTTCTTCCAGGGGCTTTCGCGAGTGCCTTCCCATGTTCTTAGAGACAGGTAGATGCAGTGTCGTAACCGGAGCCCTTTTGGGTCACAGGAGCAGCGCTTTTGTCAGAGGAGAACCGACTGTAACTTCGTTGTGTGGTCTCTTCCATAACATCGTTTCTCGGCGTGGGGCTGGTGATGAGAATAGAAAGATTGAGATGGTCATTTATCACCAGACTCCCTATCTGATTAAAGCTCCCAGGGCTTTCCACTGAAGTGAATTACAGGGGGTGCCGGGCTAGTAGGAAATCCCTGACTCCGTGCTTCCTGAGCTTATCTGTGTGGTAGTTTGAAAATCACAGTTTGTATTAAAAAACACTGTATTTAAAGAATCTTCTCTATGTTTAGCCTTGTAGACTAAATTTAAATAAGCAGCTGGAAGCAGAGTTGGTCAGAGAGAATAAATAGAGGGTAGACTCTGGTGGTAGAAATTACCCCTCCTTTCGATAGTTGGGCAAATAGAACCAAGTGCGGAGATCAACAGGGCAAGTTTATGTTGTGCCACGTAGCAGAGGCCAATTAATAGCTGGCTCATTCCCAGGAGTTTGTGGATAGTATGTGTGTGAAAACACAGGACAAGGGCTGGCCAGATAGCTCAGTGGAGTAAAGCGCCTGCTTAGGCAGAGAGCAGTGGCTGGGCTTCGATCCCCAGCATGCTGCGCTGGTTCCACCCCAGGGTGCAGAGAGGGTGATAGAGACTGGGCATGGTAGCGCAAACCTGTAATCCAGCGCTTGGGAGGCTGATAACAGAATCACTACAAGTCCCATCTTCATAGTGAGACCCTGTACTAAATAGATAGCAAGCAAGCAAGCAAACACAGGACAGCACCTATCCCATCAAACAGAATTGATTTCTATTTTTCTGTTCTATATTTTTCAAAACTGCTGATTTGACAGTACCACATATAAAACTTTGAAGGTCTTCTTACTTTGAATATATATCCTTGACTAAGCCTGGGATTAGAGATTCTTCATCAGACATCTAACTGTGCGTGTGTGTGTATGTGTGTGTGTGTGTGTGTGTTTGACTTTGCCTTAGGTGTGCCAGGCAAAGACTCTACCACTGAGTTATGGTTCCAACACTATTTCGGGAGCTCTGTGCGAGATGCTTAGAAACCCAATCGCTGGGGCTCTAGCCCTTAAGGATTCTAAGGGTTGAGTTGGTATAAGAATCCCTAATCAGCAAGTGTGCAATACGACAACCAAAGCTTCCCCTCTGCCTTGATTGCCTTGTAAGGGATACGTTCATAGAATCTGGATTCCTACCACATTCTGTGCTCCTTTCAGCAATACAAAAGTAAGCTCAGCGTGCTGCCCAGCCATAGTCACAGTTCTCTATTTGCCAAGATTAGTACAGAATTGTAAATAACAATTTATATTAAAAAAATAAAGGCCAGGTGCTCCTTGACGATAAAGGGCGAGTTCAGCCATCTATAATTCCACGAAGACTAACTTGATGTCTGGTTCATAGTAGACACTCAGGAAATATTTATTACATTGTCAATAGCAGGTGGAGACCATGCCCCATTTATTTCATTTGCCAGAAAAGCACCTAACTTCATAGTTGGCAAATAACAAGTGCCCAAGAAATACTGGAAAAAAGGAAGCAAGCAGCTTTGAATATGCAGTGTCCATCTGAAATCTGGCTTCCTGGCTGTCCCAGTACTCTGTTCATGTCTTTATTTTTTAACAGATAACACAGCATGACTTGTACTGCATTAAGACAGCTTTGTGTTTTCATGTCTTCAAGTAATTGTAAAGGCCCAGGAGTGCAGGTGCAGATCTCATGCGTTCTTCATTGATTTCTCCATGGCAGGCTTTAGCATGAAATCAGATGCATGGTAGGTATTCACTGTAGAGTTGAAAACTTATTTTTAAAAGGCTGTGAAACACTATTGATTAAACAATTCTTGGCTTGGTTTTTCACTGGCTATCCATTATAATTCCGTGAATCTCTGTGCTCCATAAGGCATCCTCATCTTGAGTGAAAGAAGCTGAGGTTAATAATTGTTAAATCTTCAAGGTGGGCAAACACCAAGTGGAGACAGGGCATCCTTTCATGGATTAATTACTGCCCAATGATTGCACATTTCACTTTTGCAACTGGATTGTGGGTTGTTTTTTTTTCAAATTGAGCAGGTGTGGGAGCCAGCCCTCTCTTGCCACAAGAATGTTCCTTTCAGGTAATAATCATCTAAAGACTTTTTTTTTTCACCAGGGAGTTGCAAGGAATTCTAGGGTGTGGTTTTCTTCTTTGAGAACAGATTTTTTTCATGTTTCTAAAAGGGGGTTGGAAAACACAGCTTGAGCTATCTGATTGAACCCCTTTCTGTCCATCAAGCAATCAAAAGGGCTTTGTTCCTAGGATGGTCCATTTACTTTGTGTGTGTGTGGAAATTGCCAACTAGTGCGACATATTCTCAGTGCCCAAGAAATGTTTTGTTGCTGCTCAGGGTTTGTTTCAGTTGACAGTTGGGTTCCTTCTATCAGAACTGATAGATTAACTACAGAGAGCATGTGGTGTGCTTTTCTGCAGCTATTAAATTTCAGAGTCTGAAAGTCAGTGTCTTCATCTTTTCTTAAATTGCTCATTATTTCTTTCCATTAACTTTTGATCAGATTCCCTAAAAATACTGAGTGCTAAAGACAAGTGTGGTGGTATATGCGGGTGGTCCCCACACTAGGGAGGCTGAGACAAGAAAAGCACTGTGAGGTTCAAGGCGACCTGGACTACATGGTGTGACCTTGTCTCAAAAAAAAAAAGTTGGATGTTAAGCGAGTTTATTCTATTTCCTTATAACTTTGAAAAATTGTCTGCTTCAATTAATGGTGTCTAGTGCTCTGGATAGTAAGCTCTGTGTTTCACAACAGTTGCTCTTTGTTGTTGACAAGGGGTACTTTCAGGTTGAAGACTGCTTTTAAAATATGCTTCCCATTTTACTCAGACATTTTGCTTTCCAGTTAATTTTGGTATCTGTCATTGTCAAATAATCCCCTTGACTTTGTGGTGGATTGACTCTTACTCATTTCATACAGAATTATAGATGTGCTGTAAACTTTTGTAAAGTCTGAAGTGTAGGCAAATAATTGGTGGTTATAGCACCCTATGTTTCTGAGCTGTGAGGAGGCTTTATGGAAAAACTCACTTTATGGAAAACAGCATTACAAGTGTGATTTGTGAATCATGATTTAACGGACAACCAAAATAGATGACAAAAGTTACACAACACGCATCTCTCCTAGGACCATCCTCACATCTGTATCACTGGAAGTCCAGTAAT
>NDGN011343001.1:0-31634 GCA_002564285.1 Tympanoctomys barrerae | reverse complement strand
CCCCCTGGTGGGCTGAGCTGGCCACACACACACACACACACAAATAAATAAAATTTTAAAAAATTGCTTGGCTTATATATAATGTTTCATAATAAAGTTTTGAAGAGGACTCTATGATGCAAAATGGCCTACTAGGAATTTAGAGGAGAACACTTGGATTTTTGTGGTTGAGGAAAAGAACAGATTCCATTGAGAACAGAGCAGCTTTGATCCAAGTGGTCCTTTTCAAGGTGTCCAGCACTGCACTGGGAGATCCTCCTGAGGTGAGCTAGGCTGAGGGCTGGGGCTTGTGCGGAGCCATGTCCCAGGTCACGTAGCTCCCGCAATGTCAGAGCAGGCTGAGGAAAAGCAAGTGGAGCTGTGTGGGGTTAATGACTTAGAACAAACACAAATTTGGTGTGTGCTTGCTGAGGTGGTGTTTTTCACAATCATCTCTTCCAGTCTAGAGAGCTACAGACTCTTCATAACCTACGCAAACTCTTCGTCCAGGATTTGACCACCCGAGTGAAAAAAGTGAGTTCTACTTAACTGAATGGGTTGGTGAAGAAGAGAAAATGTGGTGGGAAGAATCATCTTCAGTTGAACTATTTCATGCTTAAATTGGGGCTGGCTCTGCTTAAAAATTAATTACTTCGTGCCAGAGAATATTATTAAAAGAATGTGCTAGAGGCAAAAATTTCTTCGGCACATTTCTCATCTGATTTTTCCTTCTTAGTAAACTTACAGTGCTTTCCCTGGCCTTCATTTGAAATGAGCATCCATTTCTCTGTTCCCTGCTGTGTGAAAGCACCATGCCCGGTTCAGGAGCAGAGCAGTCTGGTCACCAGACAGCAGCAGCCATCACCTGGAGGCCTGGGGACAGCAGATGGAGAGAGCCCCTCTCTAGTCTGTGAGGAGGCAGTCAGTGTGTGAGGGGCTAAAGCACCCAGGATCTTCCTTGCTCTTCCCAGCAGCCATGGCGTCGGGACCTAGCATTCCTGTGCTGCAGAGGCGGAGCAAGGCTGAGGTGTTAGGTGACTTACTCCACACTGCACCATGAGGAAGGGCCAGAGTTGGAGTTGGAGTGTAGGTCTGTGGGCTTTCCACAGCTGAGCTGCTTCCTGGTGCACACAGTGATCTTGTGGGGGAGGCCTCCCTGTTTGGGGTGCTGGGAGCAAGAGGTTCAAGCAGCCCGAGGCTCTTTCAAAGTGTTTAGAAGTGGTAGATGGGAGCAGTGGGTCACAGCAGAGAGATGAGAGGAATGAGGGTGTTAGATGTGGCATCCGTGTGAAAATGTGTGCACGAGTGCTTGTTTGCACATGTCTGAAGGAGCGAAGAGAGGTTATATAGATTAAGAAGAGGAAATCAGTGGAGTTAGATCTGATAGGAGTAGAATTAATAGTGTGAATGGTTTTATTAGCCTGGATAAGGAGAAGGGACCCATTTTCTTATGGGGAGAAGCAAAGTCAGGCTGGACCTGTTCATAGGGAACTCTGACATTGTGGAAAGAAGTCAGGCCTGGTGACTTGGACCCTTGGCTAATGAAGAGGCTCAGTCCATGATAGAGAAGGAGGAAGAGAACAGGGAGCTTAAGAAGACCAGAAAAGGTTCCAGAAGCCACAGAGGGCATTTACTAGGTTGAATACATGGTATGAGCTTCCAGCTGAGAGGCAGAGAGTGGATTTGGCTTGGTGCATGACAGCATGGCTTAGAATCTTAGGCATGCAAGTAAAGACAGAAGGCAGAGAATGATGGGAGATTTCAAGGCCTGAATGACAGTGGTCAGGTGGATAGATAATGAACACAATCAGCAAAATGCATGTGACCATGGAACCTGGACCAGGTAGGAGAGGGAGGCCGGCACACTAGTGGGTATTCTGGAGAGCATCCAAGGAGCTTGTGACATGGACTGAAAAGACTCGGTCACAGAGAGGAGGTAGAAGCCGTGGCCAGAAGGAACCTCTGGTCAGAGGGAAGGTTAAGAAATCGAGATCAGACTGCCCTGACTTTGTTATATAAGCTCTCTAAGAACAAGCTACTTTTAGGCTCCTGGTTTTCATTGTGTGCTCCTCTGGCCAGAGACATGGGTGTCACCTGAGAATCGTTTATGTAAATTCTCAGATCCCACCACATATCCTCCAGAATCTGAGACTGGAAGTGTCCCAGCAATCTGAACCTTAGCAAGTCCCCTTCTCAGGGATTCTGAAGCAGCTTCAGGTTGAGAACCTGTGCTTTAGACTGGAGAGTTGTTCTAAAGCCATTGCCCTTCGAAAAAGGATGATGTCTTCTATGATCATGGGAATCCACAGTGTTTTACCATTTTTTTAAATTCCAGGATATGTTTTCACACGTGTTTCACACTTATCTGTGCTACTTAGCTTGCCAGGAGTTAAGTGTTTTGCCAGTTCCAAGATCTGATAAATTTCAAGGGTTTACCCAGCACCTGGAGGTGACTATGCTGGGACTGGCTCTGTGAGGAATTTTGTAGAATTGGAAACTGAAGGGGTGGGCTGAGGCCGCTGGGACTTCCAGTGGCACCACGGTCACTTATTACTTGGTCCTGATGGTTGAAGCCAAACTTGGGTGTTGGATTTAAGTTTCACACTGGTTCTTCTCAGTAAGTTTTGGAACTCTTTTCTTTTGAAAAGAAAAATCTCTGCCTGCTTGCAAAGAAAAAGTATCTTTCACTGTAGAGAAAGTATCTGCAGCTTTCAAAAGCAGATTTGATGATTTTTTTTTTTTCCTTCTGGCCCTCTAAAAAATAGCCCCTTTGGGCAACACTTTTGGTGCTAAACAAAGAGATCAGTTGGGCAGTTCATTGAATTTAAATATGTAGAACTTTTTTTTTTTGTTTTGTTTTGTTTTTTGTTTTTTTTTTCACCCTGAGAGGAGGGGATTTAGGATTTCAAGTAAAAGGTTTAAAATGAGTCGTGTGCACTGTCGCTGGGCGGTCGTGGGCAGTGTGCCGGTTACTGCTGATTGTACTGTGCTGCCGCAGAGTGTGGAGCTGGACAGTGATGATGGCGGGGGCAGTGCTGCCCAGAAGCAGAAGATTTCCTTCCTGGAGAACAACCTGGAGCAGCTCACCAAGGTGCACAAGCAGGTAGGAGAGGTCTTCTGCCTCTGTCTGCTTCCTTTGTCCCCTGGAGGGCAGCCTCACCATGACTGCACTGTGTGGAGGAGGACCTGATACAGAGGTAAAAAGATCACACGTCATCAGTAATCAGAGAATGTGCATGCTGGAAGGGTCTTTAACCCTTCTAGTCCTGGGCAAAGTGGAGGGGGCTGAGGTGGGAGGGTCAGTCGAGCCCAGGAGTTTGAAAACAGCCTGAGCAACATAGCAACTCTGTCTCAAAAAAGAAAAAAAGTATTTAAGTACTTAGTGACTTCCTTTGTATGTAAAAAATTCCTTATGGTTGGAGCCAGGAACAGACAACTGATGGAGTGGAAGCTCTAGAGTTTGAGAGTGGGGCATCCAGAGTCCTGTCTTTTCATCCTGCCTTCCTGCGAGCCTTGGGCTCCAGCAGCCTTGGTGTCTCCCACAGTGCCTATGGGGCACCTTTGTGAACCCAGAGGCCCCTGAGGACACAGAGTGGACCCCCTGGGCTGGACCATGTACCTGAGGAAATGAACTGCCTCACCCCCACAGTGGGAGAACAGACCCTGTGGCCAGTAGCCTTGTGCCTTCAGCCCTTCCTGGACATCCGTGGTGCCCTCTCCGATCCTTGCCAGGCCCTACCATTTGCTTGGGTGAAAGGTAGATGACTGTGTACACACACACACACACACACACACACACACATACACACACAACTGAGGCAGGGTGTTTGCTCTGGTCCTCGCTGCCTAAGCTGCCCTGCCCATGACTGTTTTCCCACTTTAGGATTGGGATGTGGAGGAGGTGGCCCCACTTCCTGCATTGTGTGGCAGAGGGGATGTCATTTCTCTTTGACTCCTTAGGTCTTTTCAACAATGCTAGTGTCGGAATTTCCGACATCTCCCACTTTCAGAAGGGAGATGACAGATCACCTAGTCAAAGCCATTCAAGCAAATTGTTGATGAGATGTGTAGAAGCAGACACTGCCAGGCATTTTGAAATCTGGCTCTGCAATTCATTATTTTATTCAGGAATTCATTGAATATTTGTTAAAAATCTACTGACTGCCAAGCAGTAGAGCTGGTGCTGGGGCAAACAAAGCAGGTCAGACCCAGCAGCACCTCGATTTGATAAAAGTGCTTTCTGAGTTTCAGAATGTTCTTTACTTCAGCACATGTGCGGCCTGTGCCAGCCATGGACTTGTGTAGTCATCCTCCTTTTATGCATGTGAAGCTCAGGACTCCATGAGGCCTTCAGGTCAGGTGCCAGGAGGTGACAGAGCTGGCACTGAGCTATCCCTGGGGCTGGCTTGTGCCTTCTTACTTGGGATTCTCAGGGAGAAACAAGCTGCAGTCTCCTCTTCCTGTTAGCCTCTGGATCTGTTGCAAAGCTGGGTCTAAACTCAGCACTACTGTAGGGAGTGGTTCTGCAGTAAATGTGCCTATAGAAAGCTCTAGAACATATGAGGTGTTCGTCAACTGCTTCAGAATTTTTCCCTTGTTTAAAAAGTAGTATGCTTGGGGACTAGGGAGATGGCTCAGTGGAATAAGCGCTTCCCTGGCAAGCGCAAGGGTCTGAGTTCAATCCCTAGTTCCAAAAAAAAAAAAAGTAGTATGCTTGTGATACACAATAAATGCACATGGAAACTTGATCTCATTTTCACCAAGTACTTTTGAGTTGACTTTAAATCTCTCAGCCAGGGATACAGCTCAGCAGCACAATGTCTACCTGGCAAATGTGAGTTTGTGAGTTTGATTTTTGGTAACACACACACACACACACACAGAGTTTCAGCTTTAAGTGGGTATGGTGGATTCCAAAACTATGTGAGGCTGAGACAGAAGGATCATAAGTTTTAAGCCCATCCTGGACAATTTAGAGACTTAGTGAGACCCTGTCAAAAAAATAAATTTTAAAATAGAGTGCAATGTGGCCCAATGCAGAGGAACTGGATCCTCCTAGTATCACAAAAACAAAACCACACAACACAAAACTCAGGTTTCTCACGCTAATATCCTAGTAGTAAAATTTTTCACACTGTCTTCCGCCCACCCCTACAAACAAACACAAGTATATCTTGCCCAAATTGAAAGTTTTCTGTGGGTGGAGATGTCTTTTTTGTTTTGTTTTGCTCTTGTGGAAACAGGGTCTCGCTGTGTTGTCCAGGCTGTCCTGGAGCTTCCAGCACCCTTTTGCCTCAGCCTCCCGAGTGAGGGGATTACAGGTGTATGCCCGGATGCCTGGCTGAAAGTGGCTTTTAATTCTACCTTCCCTCCTGAGCCCGGTCTCCTGTGCACCCTGAATCATGACTTCAGCAGGCCAGAGTCCCACGGTGTGGTATTTTCTCTTCCTTTATGGCTCCTCAAGCATGTGGTCTAAGGGCTGTCAAAGCTGATCGAGCACAGGTGGTTCTGCCTGTGGGGTCTGGTAGGCCAGGCCACCGCGGTGATCGGCTGTCTTCCTACCTCTTCAGCTGGTGCGGGACAATGCGGACCTGCGCTGTGAGCTACCCAAGTTGGAGAAGCGGCTGCGAGCCACGGCGGAGCGAGTGAAGGCACTGGAGAGTGCGCTGAAGGAAGCCAAGGAGAACGCCATGCGCGACCGCAAGCGATACCAGCAGGAGGTGGATCGCATCAAGGAGGCAGTGCGAGCCAAGAACATGGCCCGGAGGGCACATTCGGCCCAGATCGGTAGGCGTGCTCCGTCACACCTGCGGGGCTAGAGCTGGAGGGAGCCTCGTCCAGTCAGTCCAAATCTGTGAGGCTGTGATGGGGCCGGAGTGTCTTGGCTCCCGCAGCAGCTCCGGCCAGCTGGGTGCCTGCTGTCCACTCGAGTTCTCCAGAGTTCTGAGCTGAGCTGAGGCCCCTGTCCTGTGTGGCAGGAAGAGAGCTATGGTGATAAATAAAGGCACACATTTGGAAACACTGGAATATAGGAGTTTCTCACCCTGAGGGTGCCTTGTGTTCTGCACCAGCCAGGACCACAGAAGAGCCTGTGTGTAGCTGGCAACCTCAGAGAGAGCTGCTTTTGAATGCAGGTCTGGACATAGCTTGGAAAGAGCCAGGCTGGCATGGGCGAGATCAGGTGTGGTTATAGGCTGCCAAGGGGGACCCTGATGGATCGGCACATTTTGCTGACATAGAAGATGAGGGTGCAGCCAAAATTGCCAGGTTAAAGCCATAAGAAAGGAAGGGGTTTAGGGATAACCTGTAAAGAGTTTTAACTTGAAACATCTCTAATAACATGTCGTGTTATTTCCCATCAGATATTGCTGTGCAGATGTATTGCAAACCAGCAACTTGAAGTTTCTGGTTTTAAAATTCCTTAGTGATTCATTGCATTTATTGGATTTCATATCCTTTGACAATCTACTGAAGACTGTGGACCCTCTCCCCAGAAAAACACATTGCAGTTAAAATTCTGTATCTGATTTCAGGGACTACACAGATCGCTATGAAACCCTTAAGGAAACTGTGGCTCAACCTCACTGTAAAAAGGAGATCCTTTGTTTCTAGCTGTATCTTCTTACTTGAAGATACACTGATTGATGCGTAAGGTCTCTATTCTGGAGATATCTGGATATCCTGGAGTCACTAACTGTACTGCTGCTAGGGCAGAGCCCCTTTTCAGAGAGGTCTGGTGGAGGTGACTGTCATGCTGAGAAGCACTGTGACTCTGGCTGTTACCCAGGCGCCGTATGTGTCTGGGCTGCTGTTGCAGCTTTTGGTGACTATGTCTTTTCTCTCCTTTGTGTTGGATACAGCCAAGCCCATTCGCCCCGGACACTACCCAGCCTCGTCTCCAACAGCAGTCCACGCCATCCGAGGGGGAGGCGGTGGCTCTTCCAACTCTGCTAACTACCAGAAATAAATACAGAGTGAGTCCATGGCGTCCGGGGTATTTTCTTTTTGGAGAAGCTGTGGGTCACATTTGGAGACAGAGCCTTATCCCCTTTCTTGAACTCCAACCTGGCCATCTCAGCCACATGCATATGAAATTTGATAGAGAGAAGTTCAGTTGTACTTCAGGATAGGCCCTGAGGTCCAGGTGAGCAGAGACCTGGACTGAGCCTCCTCTCAGCCTGGCTTTTTCCAGTGGAGCCACCTGGAGCGCTCAGGACTCTGGGCCAGGCCTGGCCTAATTGCCTCCGGGAGCAAGGGAGGTGTAGTGAGTGATGCCCTGGAGCTTTTTTCTGTCTATGGGACCTCCTTCTACAGCAGCTGGTCTCCAAAGGGGCATTACCTATTCATCAGCTGCATAAATTTACCCAGGATACAGGAAAGGGGCAGATGGCTTTACATCTCAGGATCTGAATATAAAAACAGCCACAAAATAGCCACCTTTATGATTACTTTTGGACCACAACAAGTAGGCTTTTGAGATGCTGGGCTTTAAGCCTCTCTCTTACAATCTACATTGCCAGCATTGCTCCAAAGGAAAGAAGAGATATGCTTTAGAGAAGAAGAGGAGAGAGCTAAGCCTATGTATCATTGTTGCTAGAAAAAAGAGTTCCTGGCAGGGTGGCACCCAGGCAATAGGTGGCCAGAAATCCTTATGTAGGAAAACAGTGCCCTGTGTAGGAGGGGGTGGCTCAAGCGCTGTCCTTGGACTGCAGGCCCTGCTAGGGAAGCACACTGGGAAGTAGAGAGCTTACCTGGTGTGAAGCCTCTGTGACCAAGCATGACTCAGAACACTGATTCCTCCTCATCCATTCCTTCCTTTCTGCGCCAGAGTAAGAAGATAGTGAGTGTCAGGGACTGGAGCCTTTACCTGGGATGGGATGACAGCAATGCTAAGGCTCAGCTGAAAACTCCTAAGGAGTTTGCTTTGGTGATTGTCCCCATGTAACTTTCACCTGTGTTACCCCAAGCAGTGCCAAGGAGCAGGCCAGGGCTTGGTCAGATTAGTAGGAGCATGAGGGCAGGCCACAGCAGGAGACGCACCCACCAGCACCCATCATATCCTAGGTGGGCAGGTGGGAAACGGTCTTGGCAGGGGCCACCTGTTGAGATCTGACCTCTTCTAAGCTGAGATAAAATGAAGTGAGATATTCACTGCTGCTTATGTAAGATCACATGGGGCAGCTAAGAACAGAGAAGCCTAATAGCAGTGGTTCTCAAACTTGGGTGGAGGCTGGAGATGTAGTTCAGTGGTGGAATGCATGTTTGACAAGTGTAAGGCACAGGGCTCAGCCTCCAGCACCAGAAAACAAATATCAGAACCCACTTGGGACATCAGCATCATCTGCATGAGAGTCCAGGCTCCTTGATGTAGGACAGACCTAAACCTTTGATTTTTTTTTTTTTTTTTTTTTTTTTTTTTTGTAGCGTCTCACTACACAGCTTGGATTTGTAGTGATCCTCCTGTTTTCAGCCTCCCTAGTGCTGGGATTATAGGTGTGCACCACCATGCCCAGACTCCATTGCCTACCTACTCTTCTACAATAACTGAGGTTTACACAGGATGCAAGTTTTTTAGGTATAGGAACTTTGAGTGTTGCCTGTTAATATTTGTAAAAGAGCACCATAGTGAAAGCAGAAAGATGGCCTCTTAACTGCAGGCTCAGTGTCCTCGGCAAGGGCCATGACTCCTTGAGGTCACCCCATGCTCACCAGATTGACACCTACAGTTTCAGTCCTCATACAACCATAGTTTGAGTTGCAGGTGGAGCGCCTCAGAGGAAGCAGGCAAGGGGCAAAAGCAGCCCTATCAGATCAGCCTATTTTAAGGAGTCGCCCCTTAAAATGAGACTGCCCCATCAAAGTGGGTGTCTGTGTCCCTCTGGCCAGCAGGGAGCCACAGGGTCATGTCTCACTGGAGGGAGGCTGGGAAAGGCAGTCTTGGCTGGGCACATTGTGGCCCCCAGAGGAGGGCAGTGTCGTTTTACTGAAGACAAGGAATAGACGCTGGGGTGGACAGCCAGCACACTGTGCTTACGAACACTTGCTGCGCAGTGCGCTGGGCTGCATGTGCTGGGTGCATCGCCTCACTTGATGAAGAGGGGATGTGCTAGCGCCCCATAAAATTTCTAACAAATGTAAGCTCCAGGGTTCTTTGGTCCAGAGGCTATACAGCAGATAATATCCCTTCTCATGCGATCCAGGGAGGATCCCCCACGCCTGCGTTTTGATGGAGAGTGCATGCTGCAAAGTGTTGGCTACTATTTACCAGTGTGGGCTGTTCACATACCGAAGATGGAGAAATCAGTAGTTCTGGTGAGACTTTGTAGACTGCCAAAGTAACAGTCAGCCTGACCACTGTTTTCTGGTTTTTTTTTTTTTTTTGGTACCAGGGGTTGAACTCAGGACCTTGCACTTGCCAGGCAAGTGCTTCTTCTACTGAGTTATCTCCCTGGCCCTAGCCTGACCACTGTTGAAGGCAGTTCCTTCTTTCCTCCAAGTATTTTACCTACAATCAGCAACTCTTTATCATATTTCATCCATTCGGCTCCTATACCTGCTTGTATCACAGTGTCACAAAATAAACACATTAGCTTGGCAGTGTGGTTGAGGGGACTGGTGCTGGATAACAGACTGGGTTTCCAGGTGTTAGATCACTATTTTCTTTTTTCTTTTTTTCTTTTTCTTTTTTTTTTTTTGGCAGAACTGGGGATTGAACTCAGGCCCTTGCTCTTGCCAGGCAAGTGCTTATTCTACTGAGCCATCTCCCCAGCCCCCTAGACCACTATTTTCTTCCAGTTATTTAACCTCGGAGTTTGTTTTGTCATCATTGAAATGGGAATCTTTTGCCTGGTCATTGGCACTGATCTGAGGCTTAAATGAGATTCTGCTTCTAAACTGCCTGACTTAGCAAGAGCTAATAAAACTGCTGTCAGCTGGTGCAGCTGGGCAGTGCAGATGGCACACAGAAGTTGGGTAACCACTGTTGGCATGTAGCCTCCTCACCAGAAATAGGAAAAACCTATCTGTAACCACTCAACACTTCTGACACCTGGTTCTCTGGTAGGGGCCACCCAGCCATCTTCTAACTTGTTTGGTTAGTTGGTTGGGTATTTTTATTTTTGAGATTTCTTTTCTTTCTTTCTTTCTTTCTTTTTGGTGGAACCAGGACTTGAACTCAGGCCCTTGCGCTTGCCAGGCAATTGCTTATTCTACTGAGCCATCTCCCCGGCCCTTTTTTTTTGAGATAGGGTCTGGATATATAGTTTAGGCTGGCCTTGAACTCACTGTGTAACCCAGACTGGCCTCTAAGGCACGGCGATCCGCCAGGCTGGATCCTGCTGGCCCAGCCTCCCAAGTGCTAGGGTTGCAGGTGTGCGGCACAATGCTCAGCTGGCATCTCTTAATTTAATTTAGTTCTAACAGTATCTACCTGGAGATTGTCTCAGAGTCCACAGCTTAAGGGCTTAGTCCAACAGGACTGCTTTCCACTACAAATGCCAAATTGAAAGCCCCAAACCGTGGCTTGTGTGTACATGTAGAGCTCCGTACCTTCCGCACTACCTACCAGGTACTCCGATGTGGACAGCAGTCCAGAATGCCTCCAGTCCCACCTTTGGGTTCTGTGGAAGTTTCCTCACGTGGGCATGGCTGATGAATCATTGGCCTTCGGTGATATCTCAACCTTAATTTCCACCCCTGGAGAGTGGGAGTGGGGAGAGCGGGGTGGGGACACCAACTGCAATCTTCTCATCACATAGTTGGTTTTCCTGGCAGCCAGCCCCCAGCCTGAGATTAGGAGAATTAGCCAGCTCCTTGGTACACATTCCCCTCACTGTCTGTAAAAGACATGAGGTCTTTAGGTGGTGAGGAACCTGGGTCCCTCACCAAATACTGATTTCTTTTTACTTCACACTTTCCCATCCTTTAATTTATATAGTTGTTGCAAAGTATATAGTTTTAGTCTATATAGCAGTAGGTTGCAACCATTGTGTATGGAAGGCCCATGTCTAAATGAGCCTTCTGATGCTATGAGCAAATACAGGCTTTAAAAGATATCATTTATCTAAATGTTATGAGGAGAACATTGACTCTTAGAAATGACTGGGATTTTGTCAGCAGAGGTTTAAAAAAAGAAAACAGAGTACCCGAGGGAACAGGAAATTATAACTGGAAGTGAAGAAACACTAAATGATTTTTTTCTTTTAAATTGAGAATATGGAATTCAGTGCTTAGATGAACCAGAACCTCTGTGGGATCTGCTCCTGACTGCGAGTCCTTTGTCTTCCCTGGCAGCAGCTGTGATTCTGACTGCTGTCTTCCAAGCTTCGCTGGCAGGCAGAGTGACACGTTCTTGCTTGGTTGGCATCAGGAGCTCTTGGGATTTCCTTCTGCTTCTTCTCAGGGCTCAAGGAGCAGAGTCACCATGAGTAGTTTGGTTTATCTTCTATCTTTAAGGTTTCAAAGCTACTTGAGATGTCAACATATAAAAATCAAGGGAGCCCATGATAATGCTGGCTTTGATCTCATCTGGATCAAATCCAGGGGAGCTGCCCCAGGGCAAGGGTGAGGATCCTTTCCAAGCGCCAGAGCTGGACAAGGGGCAGAATGGTGCAGCAGGCTGAGACCCAGACCATGTGATTTGTAATGGGCCAGACAAAGGTTCCAGCCCTGGCCTTGGTGTTTGACTCCCATGTCACCCTGAGAAAGTTGCTTGATTTCTTCCTGCCTCAGTTCCCTCATCTGCCAAATGAGATCAGGTACCCAGAGCCTGTTCTGTATTTGGTTCCACAGTGGATGAGCTGGAGAAGGCTGCTTATGCAGTGGTGTGTTTGTTGGGGAGATAGAAAATGAACAAAGTAACTTCTGAAGAAAGTAAAAATGGGCTGACTGAATAGATGAGGATGCCTTTGGAAGGGGAAATGACATGGGAGTTGAGATCTGTGTGGTGAATCATGCCAGTTGCACGTGAAGGTAGCATAGAGCTGCACAGATGCTGGCTCCAGCATGCCGCCATCACCATTAGAGTCGTAGGAATGGGGGGTGGGCTAAGATACAAGAAGCCTTTGATGCTGAGATGAGCAGTTCTGACTGGAATCTAAGTGTGTGCCGGGAGGTTTTGGGACTTGGGGCCTGAGTGGAGTGGACTGGACTCTAGAGAAAGGGCAAGGGTGGGATGAGGAAAAGAGTAGGAGGCTCTTCAGAGATCTGCTCTGGAGGACACTAGTTGAGGTGGGGGTGGCGTAGGGGGATGTGTGGTCATAATCAGCACATGTGTCAAAGCTAGGGTCTGCTTTTAGGGCTTAGCCCTTATAGTAAAGAGAAGGAGGAAGGAAAGGAGTTGACTAGCAGTTGGATACTTAGTACCTTGCTCACCATGACAGGAAAAATTGGGTGAGAAGCAGGTTTTCTGGGATGAAGTTTGGGTCCATAGGTTGGCTATGGGGGGGTCTCTTTGATGTCCAGCCGAGCTTTCCAGCCGTGATACGTGTTGCACCGAGGGGTCTGGAACTCAGGAGAGAGGCCCGGGCTGGAGACCCAAGGGAATTAGGATCCATGGCCTGTGGTGAAGACCTCAGGTGCAGAGGAGGTAACCTATGACATGGGAAGATAGGTAGAGCGGTGTTGGGAGTGGCAGTGGTGATTAGACAGGCTTGGGTCTGGCAGATGGGAACGTCTGTGCAAGGAGGTGGCGCTAACCATGGATCTGAGCAGAGGAATGTGAGGGTACAGGGGCTTTGGGAAGGTAGAGTGCCCAGTTCATTGCTTCAGTTTATGATAACAAGGACTGGGGGGTTGATGAAGGTCAGGTGGTGGGGACCTGGGCATCTTTGGCAAGGGGTAGAGCAAGCGCAGTTAGCAGGGACCGGAGTGGGCCGAGGAAGCAGAGCGGGTGACTGAACAAACACCCATGGGGTCCTAGGTGAGCAAGGCGAGACATGGAGGAGTGGGTGAGGATGAGGGCCTTCTTCCCTTGGGTGGAGGTAGCCCATGGCAGTAATCCAGCTGAGAGGGTCAGGCAGTGAGGACCGCGCTGAGAGGTCTCCTCCCTCGGGTGGGGTGTGCAGGGGCTGAAGCGCTGCCTTCTCAAAGTAAGGAGCCAGGTTACTGGGAGGGAGAGAGGGGAGGCAGGGCTGCAGCCTCCAGAGCAGAGAAGGTGTGAAATGGGCCTGTCAGGGTGTGATGAATGCTTGTTTGAGGCCCCACACTTAATGTAGACGTCCACTTAAGTATTTGTCGTGGTGGGATTCTGAGAGCCGTGGCCACGGGCTTGCTTTCCAGGCAGTGCTTTGGCCAGCCAGTGGGAACTTGTGCGCAGGAGTCCACCAGAGGGCGCCAGGGGGCATTGCTAAGACCGCAGCTTTGGAAGGATGTCTTCTGCCTTTCCCTTTCCTTCCTTTGTGCTCCTCCCCTCCCTCCCTTCCTCCCTTCTTCCCTCCTTCCCTCCCCTCTCCCTCTTTGGTTTTCCTAAATTTAAGCTATTATGTCTCCAATTTGAATAGTAAAGAGTACTTTTAAGGAATAAAATTCTCACGGGTCCCCTGAATTGATTTAAATTATTTTATTATAACATTTAAATATTTGCAGATTTTAAATAGTACATATCCCCTTTGTACAGTTCCTCTACAATTATTAAGTCAAAGATATTAGAAATTAGGTTAAATTAAAACCACAGTCAAAAATCCGAAGCACTCACCTTAACTCAGTTTGAAGAAAGATGGTCTTTCAGTGAAAACGCTGAGCTGAGGGCCGCGTGACTCTGGGCCGTGGCGTGTGCTTGCTGCGTGCATCCCGGTGTGACAGTACTTGCGTTCTCTGTCGAGACCCCTGTAGATCACAGCGTGCCTGTGCACTGCTTTGTCTCCACATGGGTGGATCCCATTCTCCTGCTGGGTCCAGTTCTCTCCTCCTCAGCTACAAGGTGAATAAAGTTCCACAAAGCTCTGCCTTGGTCATAGTAGAAGCAAATGGGGAGCTGTAGGAGGTACAGGGGAACACTGGCCCCAGGTCGACAAGGTGACCGATAGTACACGCTAGCTCCTGACTCTTCCACAGCAGTAGAAGCACAAAACCAGACACATTGTGAAGTGGAGCAGAGTCCCTGCTGCCTCCTACTTTGTTGGTGCAGATTGAGGCTTTGATATTTTGAGGCATACTTTTATCAAAAACTGTCTAAAGGGCTGGCCAGATAGCTCAGCAGATTAAAGTGCCTGCTTAGGCTGGATTTCGATCCCCAGCGTGCAGAGCTGGCCCCGCCCATGGGACTGGGACGGGCTGAAAGGGCAGTTGAGACTGGGCATGGTGGTGCGCGCCTGTAATCCCAGCTCTTGAGAGGCTGAAAACAGGAGAATCACTACAAGTCTGATCTACATAGTTGAGACCCTATATACCCTGTAGACCCTGTCCTAAATTCATTTAAAAAAACTGTCTAAAAGCCTAGATTTCATAACTTTGATAAACTTTGATATGTTTACTGAAGTCTTGATAAACTAATAAGGTGCTCTCAAAACTCACACTAGCAGGGCGAGCGGTGCTCATTTAGCGCCTGATGGGACTTCTGAGGAAGCAGATCGCTGTTTTCCACTGTGATCCTACAGTTTGCAGCACAGAGGAAACCACATAGGCCACCCGTGGCCAGTGTGGCAGAGTCCAGGTTGACAGCCACTGTGATACTCAGTCCACTCTGGGGTGCAGTTGGGACACTGCCTCTGATCTTGGTGACGCCCACAGGACCAGTGATTGTCACAGAGACGGGGCTCTGTCTCCCTTGTGTCTTGTTTCAGGGTCTTTATTGTGAATATATTTGTTAATTAGTATAAATAATATTTCTAACTTGTGTGATGCAATGACACAGGTGCATAGGAGGCTCTTCCCGTTTCCCTGCTGTTCCTCCTGCTGCTGTGTCGGTCTCTGGCCAAGGCCTGGAATCCTGCTCCCCATGCCGCCTGTGACTGCACTATTCAGCCTTTGGTCCCACTGGGCCCAGTTGTTTGAAATGCACGAATTATTTTCTTTTCCTAAAAGTCTAGTCACACTAAGCTACACCCACACGGGTAAACTCCAAACGTAGAACAGAGATAGGAAACCCAAGATTTTCTCCCACTTAGCCATTTGCTTGACTCTCAGTATTGTTGGGCATTTAGTTCCATTTACAGCCCTTGGCTGAGGCCTTATACTTTTGATCTACTCAGGCTGCTCATTCCTCTTTCTTTGACCTGAGGAAGAGCCACCCTCCTCTGAGCCCTGAGCCCATGCCTTTCCCTCCAAAGCTGTCTTCATTCTGCTCCCGGCAGAACAGTGTTTCCTTTCTAAGCCCTTGACCGCAGCAGCAGCCAGACTTCCGTCTGGTTCCTTGGTCTGCCTTTGGGTTCAGGCTGAGCCTGCCATGCTGGCCCTCAGTCACAGACACTTGTCTCTTTTCTTCTCTGACCCACTCTCCATCTTTCCATCTAGTTGCTCTTCTGTCTATTAAATACCTGAATCCATCTTCTCTTGCACAATTGTTGGGGTTCATGACCATCTTCCTGGTTTTGACGCCTTAATCACAATTAAATATTGTATCTACCTACGGCGCACAATTGGCTTCTGTCCACACTACACGTGGAGGGCGGCTGTCAGATGCAGCCCTCGGAAACGGAGAAACCCGAGGATCCTCCTGATAACAGTGACCTGAGGGACCCACCAAGCCATGCATACTGCTGCCTCTGTAGCAAATCCTAGCAGGAACGATTGCGTCACAAATGTGTGCCTACAGGGAGGATGCAGCTGAAGGCAGGGTAGTGGGGAGGCTGTGGGCTCGGGATCTGTTGGCCATCTGACTCACATTCCAGGTGACTTACTTCATCTCTCAGCCTCTGTGTCCACCTCTAAAACGTGGCCAGGATGGCTGTGAGGACTGCACACCATAATACACACAGAGCTGAGACTCTGCCCAGTACACACTGAATGCTCAGCGCTGGTTCGCATTGTCCACACTAGCTCATTCTGTCTCCTTACTCTGTATTTTAGAGAGAAGATGAGCCCGCGGGATCCTTCCGCTTGCTAGTGATGGACCCTGGGCCAAGGACTCTGGTCTTCTGTGCAGTGCTTCTCAAAGCTGTTGGCATTATGGCTCTTTGTTCTCTTCAAAAGGATCAGTGACTTCAAAGGGCTTTAATGCTTGTAAATTATCCCTATTCATATGTATCAAAAATTAATATATTGCCAGGTCCTTTTAAAAAGGACCCCCTTAAAAACAAGCCCATCATATATGTTACCATAAATGCCATCTTATGAAAAATGACTATTCTACGACAAAACCAAACCCTAGGCAAATGGAATTGTTTTACATCTTTGTAAACCTCGTTGCTATCTGGCTTAATGGATAGCAGTTGGATTCTCCTAGGTCCTTCTGCGGTGTCTGTCTATTATGTGTCATTTTAGAGAAGTACGCAAAGAGAACCTGGCATTTACTTCACACAAGATTCCTGGGCACTGAACAGCTAAGACCACGGCTTGGAGAAGTTAGGGTTAGAAGGCTGCCTCTGTTGGAGGAAAAGATGTTAGAAGAACACCTGACGAAAGTTGTACTCCTGAGGCTGGGGTTGTAGCTCAGCAGCACAGTGCCTGCAGAGCAACTGAAAGGTCCTGATTTTAATGCTAGAAAAAAAGAGAGAAAAAATTACACTCTCATAAATACTAAAATATTAGCTCATATTACCATGCTTGCGGAGGCAAGCCTTAAAACAATAGAAGAAGCTGGGGATGTCACTAAGTGGCAGAGTGCTTGCCCAATATGCCTCAGATCCTGGGTTTGATCTCAGCAGCTCCCAGAAAGAAAAACAAAGAGAAGGCCTGCAGAGGGAGAGGACAGAAGCAGCTGTGGGAGAGCACTGGTGAGGCCTGGGGTTTTGAAACTAGAATCCCGAGTTGCGAGGGAGGACTCATCAACACCTGGGAGAAAGCATTCCCGACTTTGTCTACAGTACAGTGGGCAGTTACTGTTTAGTAACTATACCTTTCTTGTGTCCCTGAGTCAAATTCTGGGCAACTCAGATAGTTCCTGCCACCAGGCGCAACACAGCTTTAAGGAGATGAGCCCACCTCTCTGCAGTGGTGATCAGTGAAGTACAAATGGTAATTCTTATAATGTGGGGATTGAACTGTAGAAAGGCAAAAGAAAAGATAAAACTATGTACTGTTTGGATTAAGCTTAAGTCTACTGCAAGCAATTGCAAAAGGCAAAGTCAAGGGGTTGGAATCTCTACTTCTTGCAAAACACTCCTGTATATAATTAGTTTCTTTCTTCAGCCTTCCCCACCCCTTTTAAAGAAAAGGTGATTTTTACTTCCTTCTAACTCTGGTCACATGTTGCCAGTCTCAGTTACCATCCTCAGCTTGTCAAGAGACTTGCTGCTGGCCAACCAGTGGGTCACTGCTCCAGTCTCCTGCCACTCGGCAAGTGAGTGACTTCTCTGAATCGAGTAAGAGTGGCTCGCCTAACTGGGTGTCCAGCAGTCTCAAGATCCTTAGCTTCTCTGCAGTAGGAGCAGTCAGGAATGGCCTCTCATGGGGAGAAACTACTTGCCTTTAAAATGTATATCCCTTTTCCCTCCAGAATTTTCTGCGGAGGTGCCATCCAGGTAGTGAGGAGGGTGCATACTAGTGTTTTAGTTGAATCCAGATTTTCTTGGTCCTTCAGGAAAGACCCAAGTCACGCCCATAGAGACCCTAAATGCAGGATGAAGAGGAATAATCTCTTCATATTATAAAGAAGGAACCCTGGATTGGTGGAATTTCTCTGCTTTTTCTTTTATTTAACAAACGTCACAATCTCAGGTCTCCTTTCTCACTCTCCTCAAGATGACTAAATGAAGCAGGTTGTGGCCCCCATGTCTTTCAAACTGTTAGCCCAGGCATGCTGGGTCCTGCACATGGGAGGTGGGATTTGAATGGAATCTGGTGGGAATCGTGCCACTTCATGGTCTGCTGGAATTACAGAGGCCACCCCTGGGGAGTTTCTGTGTGTACTGCTTGCTGTGTCAACACGGGTTGGCTGCAGTCACTGCGCCACGCCATGCACCCACAGTATAAGGTACGCGTGGAGCACCTCCCTGCCTCAGGCACGCAGGAAGACCATCCCTCCACCCAGTGTGATGCTGGGCTCAGGAAGTGCACTTGCGCGAGGTGAGGGGGGATTTATTGCTGGTATTCACAATGCATTCCCATTGGTTTTCCACTTGAAATGGATTTGAAGTGACAGCTAAGAACGTGCATTTAGGTTTTCTACTTCTGGACCTAAAAAGAAGCATAGAATCTCATCAGAATGGCTAAATGTTAAACAGGCTTTTCCCAAAGATTGATCTTCCTCTGTCTGGCTTCTAAAAATGGCAGGAACATCGTGGTGTAAGGTTGTTTAAAGCTGTTTTAATTAGAGAGTTTTGTAATTGTGGGAGATGACATTGTTGAATGAAAAAGGCGGTTCCCAAATGACCATGGCTTTCCTTTCTTTTTATCTTTGTTTCCTTGTTTCTCTCTCTCTCTCTCTCTCTTTCTCTCTCTCTCACATCAGGGAAGAGTTGGTATTCTTAAGACTGTGCTGTTCTCCCTTTTTCCTACCAATTTCTATTTTGTATTTCTTCTTTTTTTCACCTACTTGTTCCTGTCTACACAATATAGGCATTGAATTTTTCAACTTATAAGTATTTTATACCCTGCTTATTTATACAAAATACATAAAGATTCTTACAATATTATAAATCAGGGGGGGGGACAGAGGGAGAGTGTTGTAGTAGGAATCTGAGACATTTACAGTTGAGCACCAGATTTGGACAGAAGTCTCTAGAGGTGGAACAGGAAGTATGGGATATCAGACTAAGGGGTTCTTTTTAAATCAAAATTTAGGTTTTTCTTAGCGTCACGCATTTCCTGTAGTAGGCAATTCCACTATTTTCTCTAGGGTAAGGCTCTAGCTGCTCATGTCTCCTGTCATTGTCCCCCAAAACACAAGGAGCACCTTAGGAAATGCCCAGTACAGATACAGACAGACCCAGGCCCTCCAGCTATTAGAAGGAAATTGAACTTAGAGGAGTCAGTCCAAAGGCTGAGAAAGGTCCCTCGGGTGGGCTCTGGGTCACACACAGCTGGTCTAAACTGTCTTCCTAGAAATCTGCCCATAATTAGAGCCTCTGTGGGGAGCGAAGTCCAAGGGGGAGCTTCCTGGGGATGCTGTCACTCTAGGGGTAAAGTGAGCCCTTCGGAACTGCGAACCTCTTTGTTGGGAGACTCATCGGGGCAGATAACAAGGGTGCTGATCATCCTTCAGGGTGAGAAAGTGTGTGCGTGTTACCCTGGGTAGCCGTAGGCTCAGTAGGTGCAGACTTGTAGAAGAAAATGTTGAGACTGTGGTAGGACAAAATCTGGGACACAGGAGGCTGTGCTGGCCAGTATGTCAGCCGAGAGCTACACGTGCCCAGTGAGCCCTTGAGACAGTGCCGAGTCCCAGCTGAGAAAACCTGAAAGTGGAAAACAGAAACCAGATTGTAACCACATAAAAATCTCTCACTGCCATATCTCATAATATGGCAGTGTACGATATCTACTGATGTTTACATGTTGTTTACATATTGAAATGATAATGTTTTCATCGATTGGGCTATGTAAAATATTTTATTAAAATTAACTTTACCTGTTTCCTGTTACTTTTGAATGTGGAGACTAGAGAATTAAATACATGACTTGTGTTCTGTGTGTTTTGGACAACTGTGATCTAAAAATCTAGAATTTCAAACATAGTGCAGAGGGGTAAATTTCTGCTGTGTTGTCTAACTCCTGTGTTCTCTCTGATTCTCCTTCCACAGGTATGACTCCACGGAGCATGTCAAGGACTACAGTAACCACCAATTCCTTTATTCCCCGCCCCCACAATTTCCTTTTTTTTTTTTTTTTTAACACTTGCTTACCCCAGCCATCTGCAGTACACCAGTTTCAGGTATTTTGGGCTGTGTAGAATTTCTGATGCGTACTCGGACTTTTCTCTTTCTGAGAAATTGAAAAGAGAGGATTACAGCACATCCACTTATTACTCAGAAGCATCTCCACTGACTCGGCCTCCAGGGCACTGGGGAATCTTCAGGCAGTCCCTGGGGCCTCCTCATTTGGCAGTACACATGACAGTACATGTCCCATTGGAGCGCCCTGACATGCCATTCTCTGGAGTGAACAACCAAGTGCCGTGGAGGCAGGTGACACACTCTGCCTGAACTGTCTGGTTTCCTGTATAATAAACACATTACTTTATATTTTTAGGGAACAAAAAAATGCTGCTATAGGGATCAAAATTTTCATTCTGAACACTTTTCCAAAAACAAATTACCCCGAAGGAGCATTTTGAATATCCTGGTCACATCTTTGGATCTGTAAAATACACCTTTTAGTATGGCAGCTGTTAAAATGCGAAGCAAATTTCTTCAAGGCAGAAAAACAAGCTGACAGTAGCAATGTAGAAATTGTTCATTCAAACACTTCTATGTAAATGCAAAAAGTCATAAAATTCACCTCCAAGCTGCTTGCTGTTGAACCTGCAGCAACTAGTCTCTGCCCGCCCGGTTGGTCTGAACATCATTCCTTCAGAAATGTTGAAAATGCTGCAGAGTTGGGCCAGTGGAGATGGGGCTGCCCCCGCTGCTGCCTCCCAGGCCCCTCCAGAGCTTGTGTGGGGGATGGCCTGTGTGTCTGGAGAACCGTCTTGAGCTTGAAGAGGTGCTGCTAAGGAAATCCAGCATCATTCCAGCAGCTGAGAAGCCCGTGGGGGGAAGCACAGGATGAAATTTGTGCTGTCTATGACTAAGCCGCCATTTTAGCCCATCATTGCAGACTGTTTATTTGAATTCTCTTTGGCACCAAATAGGCTTTATATTCTTCTAGGCATAAGTAGAAGAAATCAGTGTAAATGGATTTTTTACATTTAGCTATTATTATTCTAATATCTGTATCTAAAGCTGATTCCCTTATTCCAGTTGGGCGTATTAAAAGGACTGATTTCCAAATACTAAGGTTTTCAGGGAAACTGACAAGGATCCAAGTAAGTTGATCTTGTGTGCTGCTACTTTGTTGACATACTTTAGGGTAAGTCAGTTACAACCCAACCAGTCTTGGTGAAAGCACCCGTCCTGTTGTCATACATGCCCGAGATGTGTGACTGGCACTGTCGCCTGCAGCTGTCATGTAGGAAAGAAGTGTGTGCCAGGGGAGACGTTGGGTTTTCTCATGGCCATATGGGCCAAAGATAGTTCAAGGTGTGTGTGTGTGTGTGTGTGTGTGTGTGTGTGTAAAGTGCAAAGTACTGTGCATTAACTTTCAAATTGTTGTATAAATTTTTTCTAACAGTAATGCTGCTTTGATTTAATTTATTTGTTAAACATTGCACTTTGTGTTTGTGTTTTGTTTTGGGGGAGTATGAAAAAGATGAATTCTTTTGAAGTGTTTAGTTCATAAAGATGACAAATTTACACTCATTAATTAATTTTTTTCATTCTGACTTTGTTGCCATTGTGTGCCCAACGTAACTGCTTGGTCACTTATTTATAGTCTGATTGCAGGGTCCCTACAGGTTAGGCTTTACAGGCCTTATCAGGTAATAATATGCCACAGATTATAACTTTGTTGGTGACAGTTTTGCCTCTGACTTTGGAAGCTACAGCCATCTTTGACAGGGTTGCTCATTAAATAATTGTCAGTATATGCCACTTACTATTTTTCATTAGGCAATTGTATTACTTTGTGTTTGGCAATTGAACAAAAGTTGGTAATTTTCTTTCTTTTTTTGGGGGGGTGGGGGAGGACTTTTGTTAATAAGATGGATTATTTTAGATTCATTCCAAAGTCATTTTTCCCTGGGTACTCCTTTTCTGAAGAATTGGCCGTCCCTTTCATGTTTCAAAAAGGAACATTCACTTGTAGTTGCATATTACTTGATCTCTACAAGGCCCTTACAAAATTCAGTCTACTTTTATTCACAGAGAAAGTTGGCTTTGATGTCTTTTAAAGATAATTCTGCTAGTGGTTGATCAGCCAGTCAGTCCACCTAGCTTCCGTCTTCATGGGACCTCTAATCTAATTTTCCTATGCTGTGACTAAAAGGTAGACAGCTCATTAGAAGAGATTGTAGCTTATTATTCAAAGTAATCTGTAAGTATCACTTTGTGTAATAAGCTGGCTCTTCTATCAGGACCACACGATCCTTTCTTTAAAATGCCGCATTGGTGCAATTTCCATTTTTTAAAACACTATCACTCTGTATACTCTAAATGTAAAATCTAAATTTCTGAGCCCAAGTCTATGATTAAATTTTTTGTTACATGTTATATTTTGCAGCTTGTATATATGTGTTTTCTCGCCTCTGAATAATTTTGTATTTCATGTCACTTCTTGATAGTTTTTTTTTTATGCCATCAGAGAATAGCTGGATGGTTTATATAAATAACATCTACCTGCAGGATGGTAGAGTGCTAACTTAGAAGAATGCTGTCTGAGATATCAAGATTTTTGGTTGGGACCCAAAATATACTACCGTAGTGCCAAATGCATTTTGGTGAGTTGCTAGAGAATTCTATGTGCACGTAACATCTGCTAACTTCAGTACAGTTTGCTTTTATTGGATGGCAGGTAGGAGACAGAACAATAAGCATGGGTAAGACCTTTAAAGAAAGCAGAATCAGATGATCAAGAAAATGAGAATTTATAGAAATACTTGAATAAATAAAAATGGTTATCTAGAATGTAGTAGCTAGTGATGTTGAAGCCCTCAAGTTCACAGACGGAGATTCCTGTCCAAGACAAAACCTGGTGTCACCAGGACTTGGGGGCTTATCAGCTCCACTTTCCTTTAAAAATAGCTAAAAGCAAATGAAAGTTCCTAACACTCCCCTCTTTTGGAATATAGCAGGCAGGAGTCATTTGGACTCCTGAGAGATGATATATTAGGAAAGGTTTTCATTTGCAGAGGATAGGGGAGATTTCATTGTATAATCTTGATAATGTTGAGCAAACTAAAGGAACCACGTGTCTAATTTCTACTGTTTAATTTAACATTGACAATTTAAACTTTATTTTTTAAAAAAGGTATTGAATAAAGGCCAGGTAACTGCTGAAGAAAGCAGCAACCCACGAAGTCTTCTTATTTACTTAAAAATTGTGATCAATTTTAAATATTTTTCATTGTGTGCAGATTTAAGGGGAATAGGGCATTCTGTAGAATTATACATGTCTAGTTTATAAAGTGTTTTCTGTGTACTGCAGATGTATGTGCTTTGGGTTTTACGTATCTGTACAGTAGCTTTCATTTTTTAAAAACATTGTGGACAAACTCGTTTTGGTGGTTTTCGGGGGAGAGTGGCAGTTTGTATCAAGTAACAATGTGATACCATAGTATGTGTCATAAAAGACCTGGAAATAACCCTCCCCTGGCCTGTGGAAAATTTTGGTTATCTTCTAGGTTCTAAAATGAAGATGTATGGATACTCTGGCAGACTGCATGTTGTATAATTTGAAAAATACAAAAAGTGGACAATAAAACTCAATTAAACTTTGGCTGGTCTGTTTTTCCTCATTCAAATCATCCCAATGTTGTCTCATTTAAGATGTCAGGATGCTGTGTGGGGATGAGCCGCTTTCTGGCCTTGGAGGCGTGCGTTCAGAGAGCAACTGCTCCAGTGTGCGTCCTGCGCAAGGCCGACTGCTTGGCTTCCTTTTACTTTGCTTGAATGTGTGCTTTATACTTTTTTTTTCCACCAAGAGCCTCCAACATTTGACATTTGTTTCTTCAACTCTGAAAAGAGAGCTACAAGTTTTAGAAAGTGTCATTAACTTTTAAAAAGTATTATTGAATTAAAGGTCAGTAGACTACTGTACTAGCTGAATTTCTGAATATCTTTCTGCTTGAGATGGTGGATGGCGGAGGATTGCCGCCCTTCGTCTAATTTGAATCCCTGTATATGTTGAAAGGTTATTGGCATCTTTGGAGAGTGGCTGGAGTGAGTGTATTCCTGTTTAACTCACTGATTCTTAGGATTAAGGTACAAGTCTGAGATCTCATGGGAAGACACCAGAGTGTGTGTCACACCACAGTGCGAACCCTTTGGGTAACAGCCAATGGCAGCATTTTCTGTTTTAAGTTAAGTTTTTAAACAAGAGGTCTTCCCTACCTTGTATCAGTAGATCTGTGTGACCGTGCATGCTGTTGTATATGTAAAGCATCCTTGTTCTTGTTGTTTTGGTTTGACTAATTGTGCATGAGGACCAGACAAGAAGCTTCTTTGCCTTAATCAATTAAAACAGTGAAGGATGGATGCCAAATGGATGGCTAATAGGTGTAACTGAGGGCAGTGTAAGTGGTGTGCTTTTTTATGATAGCCTGTCTGTCTTATCTTGAAATTCTGCAGAGAAATTGAGAGAGGTGGTTTCCAGATATGAGCCTGTTAAAGCTGACTTATGCAGCAAGCTACAGACTTGGGTGCGTGGGTATTTAGGCTGAAGCCTTTTATTTGAAATGGGAATGCAGTGCTCTGAGAGAAGCAGATGACAAGGCAGTGGCAAATACCCCAGCAGCTTTCTGAGCTCAGCTCTACAGGCAGTAGGGCTGCACCCGCAGTTTCTACCAGTCTTTCTGCAGGTTTCCTGTTCCCTCGAGCTCTGCACTGTGCAGGGGCTCTGCCTGGGAGAGCAGAGCTGAAGCACTGGTGGCGGGACGAAGTGCAAAAGAAGCAGTAATCCACACAGGCAATTACTGGTGACGTGTGTGTGGCAGGTTTAATTCTGGCGTTTATGACAGGCTACGTCTTGTAATTTGTCTCAGGTACATAATACATTGAACACAAGTAAGAGGCATCTTGTGACACATCAGATGAAAATGTGGGTTCATTTGACAAAAGGCATCCTGAGCCACGAGAGTGCTACTTTCCCTTTGGCATTTGGTGGTTCCTCATCCAAGCTGTAAAGAAAACACCAACTTTTGTGTGGTTAGTTGGGCTCGAGGGAACTCTTAAAGCACGCAGGTGACCCCTGATGTTTACCTATTTGCAGTATCCTGGATGGTAGAATCTGGAATTCTCCATCTGCTGTGCCCCACCCCCTTTCCCCACGCGAAAGGAGTTTGCTTGAGAATCCTAGGGGAACCCTCTTCCCTTCAATGCTTTCCAACCCCCAGTCTTTCCCATGAGCAGACTACAAATGATTGTCACAGTACAGCTTTTCAGATTTACCCACAGCAAAATTGTACTCCATCAGAATGTGTAAGCAAAATTAGAGAAATTGACAAACTTGTCCCAGATGCCATGAAACAGCATAAGAACCTTGAAATACACAGAAAGCTGCAGTAAGCAATTAATTCGAGCGCCTCTTCTGGCTCTGTGCCAGACCCTGTTTTAAGTGCTTTACATGTATTAATCTATCTAATCCTTCTAATAACCCCACAAGATAGGCACCGTTATCTTCCTCTTACAGGTGAGGAAAGGGCACAGAGAGTTTAAGCAGCTTGCCCAAGGTCTCATAGCTGGCATAAGGAGGGACCAAGACTGAAACAGTCTGGTTCTAAGGCTTGTGTCTCCAACAGCAAGTGATACTTTCTCTTGGTTTTATATACACCTAGCTAGGTCAAGTCTTACAACCTTTATAAAGAATTTTTTTTTTTCTTTACAACTTTTCATGGGCATCTGAGATATTTACATTGAGTTTCTTTAAGCAGTCAGATATGTCAAGGAAAGACTAATGAAGGACGGTGTCTGGTATTGCTGAGACATGAAGCTTCTAAAAGAGCAGTGCCCTGCCCTTGTCAGAATCCTGTTCCTACACAGCACTCCTAAAAGAAATGCAGCAATTGACCCTGTCACAGTTTGTCAACTGTGTGTGATGAGAATTTTGCTTACTATCCATGTTGCTTTTTCTTTTTTCTAAAATTTTTATTTTTATTTTTTAAAGAAAAATAGTGAAAAAACAAATATTTGAAATGATACAAAATTTCATTAAACAAAGAAATAGGCATACGTTAATTCCATGTTGCTTTTTGCTCTTTAGGATATCAGCTCTGCATTTTAAAGCGTCTAACCACCATTCCTGCACTTCTTGAATGACCAACTATTGGTACTCTCTTGCCTCATCTCCAGGGGAGCCCAAGGGTGACCTAAGTGGCACTGGATGGGAGTCACCTCATCCCCAGGGACATGTGGAGGCCTTGAGGAGGTTATTCATGGATCCCTGTTGATAACAGCTGCCCCCTTCCCCACCTCCTGCCCTGTCATAATGATTAACCAGCTCTCAGTTTAGAGCTTTAGGTTTTAGAGAAAGCAAACATGCCAATCATACCACACATGCGTGTGCAAGTACAACTATAGGAGGGGGTGGAGGCAGAAGTGGCTTCCCTCCCTGAGTTTCTCCACTGTTGCCCAAGCCCCGTTTCGCTATACTGCTCCTGTTGGATCATTTCTGATGGACTACTTAAGGCTGGGAAGGACAGATTTGTGGCAAGGTTCTCATGCCTTCAGCCAGTGCCGGAGCACAGCCCCCAACCCCAGGGTGCTTGCTGCCCTGAAGCACCCTCTTCTAGGCTGTGCATGAAGCCACAATACCTTTGGAGTGCTCGTCCTGTCCTCTGGAGTGATACTACAGAGCCATTACATGGTGGAAAGAACTATGGACTTGGGGCCTGGACCTGACTGCCAGCATCCTATCGACTCCCTGAGCCAGCAGTCAAGTTGTCTACCTGGGAGACTGGGGACCTCACTCCCACACCAGCCTTAGAGGTAGACCACTATCATCTATTCATAGCTTAAAAGTGTGGAGGGTCAAACAAGCAACCCCAGGAAGCATTAGAGAGCTACTTAAGCACCAGAGTGTGTTATCAAACACTTTCAAAGAGAATGCATTTTCATCCTGAACCCCACCTATTGTCTTATGCCTATCACTACCAGGAGCTACTGTAGAAAAGAATATGAGGAGACATGGGGAATCATTGATTCTCCCTGTCAAGTCAAATCTCCGTGGTCCTCTGTCTGGGATTCTTCATTTTTTCTGCTGTCTTAGTCACTTAGGAGCACTAACAAGGTGCCTAGATCGGGTGGCTGACAAATAATGCATTAATGTGAAGCCTGAAGTTTAAGATCTGGCTGCCAGTGTGGTAGGGGTCTTGGTAGGGCCCTTTTCTGACCATGATTTTTCTTCATGTGGAGGAAGGAAGGAGACAGCTTTTATAATCCCATTAATCTGCTCTTGAGTGCACTGCTTCTCAATCCAGTCACCTTCCCCAAGGCCCCTTTCCTGGTGCTGTCACACTGGGCTCAGGGTTGGTTTCAGTGTGTACACTGGGACAACACACACAGTGCGCTGCACCTACTTTTCCACCCTCCTTTTCCATCGAGGAGGAGCCTAGTTTATGGGTAGAGGACATGCTGCGTCTTGTGAACAGCCAGTGAACACGGTTTCAGGCCGGCTTCCACACAGTGACTTGTGGCTTTTCACACCAGAGGGCTCATCAGGCTCAAAGTCCTGACACTGAATCATGAGTCAAGTCCATACAGTTTCCCATACATGGAAGCAGAAGCCCAGTAATCACACTTAATGCTGAGACAAAAATCCTAGGCGGATCTTTGTAGGAGTTTAGCAAGTTCCCCAAAGGGAGATTAACGATACTCAGCAGTCATTTAACCAAGCCGCACACAAAAGCACACTCAGCTCTGCCAGCATCTAGAAACAACATTGTTTTCTGTAACAAGCCCAGGTATCTGGAAGCTCCCCCCCAACCCCTAGTGCTGCAGATCTCAGCAGGGGCTTGACACTGCAGGTGGGCTTTGTCATCTGCTGCAAACACACAGCAGATGTCTCACACACAGACAACTGTGATCATTACCTCTACTTGGTATGCACTGTCACCCTTCAGACCCTAAATCCATGAGAAACCCCAAATCTGGGTGCAGTAGCCTATCAGAGGTCACATTGTTAATTTAGACTCTAGAGCTCAGTCTCCTTCTGCTATAGACCTCTTCATGTCCATTTCAAAGTGTGGCGGGGAGCTGCTATCACATGCCACTCCCAATTTACCCTATAGATTGTAAACGTATAGTGCTCTGTGAAGTGGCTTTTACTTCACAATATTGCACAAATAAATTGGGTTCTTTGAGAAATAAAGAGCACATCAACAATGCATAGAGAAGAGAAGCCACTGAGAACTGTCTGGTAAATGATAGAAAAACAGAATCAAAAGGACCTAGAGAGTCATTTGGTTTTACCCAATGAGGTTGAATAGTGTCCCTCTCGCCACAGCCATGCATGCTGTCAGCAGAGTCCAAACCTAGAACCCGCTCTCTCCCTCTCAGAGTGCCCTCTGGCATGCAAAGTTTGAAGCTTCAAATCATACTCAAGAACAATGGCCCTGGAAGCGTTTCTGTCACAATATTCAAATATTTTGGCATCATCATTTATTGGGTTTATATTATGTGCCAGTACCAACCCTGTGACCAAGAGCACATTTAGGCAGTTTTGAGACTGGAGTTCCAGAATCTTCCACCCTTTCCTCATGAACCAAATGCCTCAAACCAGCTAACCAACCTCTCTGTGACGTAAATCGCTGAGTATCAGGCCTGGCTCACAAGAATAGCTGGCATTTCATGTGCATCCTGGAGTCTTGCGCAAGGGATAGACGAGGGACTCCTTTCTCCCCAGACACAGATGGAGCTGCGGTGTGGCAAGGTTAGGTGAGCTGCCCCACAACAAGGAGCTAGGAAGTGAGCGAGCTGGCTGTAGAATCCACTTTCATAGCTAGGGGACAGAACTGTCCCACAGTCACACGACTGCGGAGGAGCAGAGACAAAGACTCAGCTAGAGTCCTCCTTCCCTCTGACATCAGAGCTAATCCCAGACCTAAGCCACCTAATGCACAGTAGTGGACCTTCTTCAAAGCCCTCTGTGGAAAGGTTAGTACTTGTTCATTCTATCAACAAATATTTGTACACCTACCTTGTACTCAGCACAGCGAGGGAGACGATGAATGATGAGGGCAGAAGCAAAGTCCTTCTTGTCCTCAAAGGCAAACTATAAGCAAGATCTCTTTCTAAAATGATTTAGCACATTCTGGTGCTGTGGGGAAAACAAGCAGGATGCTTTTAAGCAGGTGGCTAGGCAAGGCCTCTGTGAATGAAGCAGCCAGACACACCAAGTCTAGAGAGCGCTGGGGGACCTGGGGTGGGGGGGACAGAGGTGACAAGGTCCTGAGGAGTGATTCTACCTGGCATGTGAGTGATATAGCTAGAACTTTGATTTTACACAAAGAATTTTCTCCAGACTTGTACAAAGAAATAACACCTAGCAAACTAAAATGCAATCTAATATGTTTGCATTGCCTTGGAAAGTCAAAAGTAAATTGGGACAATCAAGAATTGCTTTGTGGACTTGGAAATACCCGGTCAGGGTGTGGGGGTACAGCTCAGTGGTTGAGTGCTTACCTAGTACATGTGAGGAGTTGAGTTTGACCCCAGCACTGCAGGAAGTAAAAGCAACCCCCCAAGGGCATTTGTAGCCAGCACTTCCAGGAGCAGCCCATAACCTGGTAGCTCACACTTCAGGGCTTGCTGTCAAACCCAAGAGGGCAAGGACGTTTCCAGTTGATGGATTTTAAACACCCAAGCAAATTCATGCCGGCCCCTGGACTTGGTGAGTACAGAGAATAATACTGAGGATAAATATGGAAACGGTGATTTGCTGCCCAGCCTTAGGGTCAAGCCCAGAGCTGACCCACCTGCCTCTTTTTGGGTGTTCTTCTCAGGAAAATGCAGCCACTGTGCTGTGCCACCTTGGCAATTCTGCTTGCTGGCTTAGGACGTGAGATGTATGCTCAACACACTCAGGGGAGGTTATTTCAACCTTCTGCTACGTCAGGACCCTGTGATTGGTGAACATCAAAAACCTAAAGAAACACACACGTCCTTGACTGCCCTTGGGATGCAAGGAGAGGTTCACCAGGCAGTCAGTGTTCACCTTGGATTTTTGTCTGATCATCCTCTTGCGGATGTTTCTGCATGTCCCTGCAACTTCACTTTGATAACTCCTAGGGAAGTGGTACCTGCCCTGCTCTCGGGGCAGACTCAGCTTCTGCCTGAAAGAGGTTCTCATCGTGGGGCTTACACAACTCGGTGGCACTGGGTAGAAAGCCCGTGTGAAGGTTCCTGTCAATGTCTTGTCAGCCTGAGGCTTGAGGAAGTAGGTCACAGTGTCTACATTGCTGTAGAATGTTGCTCCAACGTGTTAGCTGAAGAGCCTCAGTTGTTCAAACAGTGGTGCTAGATGCAATGAGAATGGTGTGGTGGTGGTGGTGGTGGTGGTGGTGGTGTGTGTGTGTGTGTGTGTGTGTGTGTGTGTGTGTGTGTAGGGCCCCACTCCCTGCCCAGAGTAAAGTTATGAACAATCCCAAGAAAAGTCTAGGTTGTTTTGCAATTTAAAGGGCTAAAACAGATGTGGCCACATGTTTTATTTTCTTCTTGTAGAAGACTTATGTTGTTTTCAAAGTGGCCCTGTGTAAACCAAGGTTGTAGGACTGAGTGACATTTCCTTCTCTGTGATCAGGTGGGGTGACAGCTTGACTTAGAGGGACCTACTTGCCTAGTCAGATGTGGAATGAAAGTTTCTTTGAGCTGTCCTGGCTGCTGCCTTCACCTGTAAAATGAGAAGGCTGCATGGGCTCAGTGTCCCTGGCTTGCTAAGAGGCCTGAAGCTCTGGAGGACACCACTCTGCGCTAGAAGTTTCAGGAGTGATCCGCGTTCTCAGCACCCCAAGGGGGATCCTCTCCCAAGGTGTTCGGGAACTCAGGCCTGTGCTACAGGGTCTGCAGTGAGTGTTTCTGCTCCTAAGCCTCTGGCCAGGTCTGGACGGCAATGTCTCCTACCTGTTCTTGAGATCTGGACTTCTTTGCAGATGTAAAAGCTGTGGGTGGGCTCTTAGAAAAGTATCTACAGACAAACAATACTGGATCTAGCTGCAAAATATGGGATCCTCGACTGAGAATTTGTACTTCTCAGGGGAACTCTGAGAATGTAAGCATTTAGAACAGTGCCTGGAGGAGAAGAGCCACCCGCTAAGGGTCAGTTGTTATTCTAGTCATGTCTCCCAGCTTTTAAATGATGCACTGGCTTTCTCATTTTATAAATGAGGAACTTGAAGCATGGAGAGATTAACAGGCTTTCTCAGTAGTGGCGGTCATTGAACCCAAATGCTCTGATTCCAGAACCAGTGAGCTTAGATTCTGGGTTGCCTAATAAAGTAGTGATCACTTTTGCTTACCTGAATTCATAATGTTGGTTATTTCCTGTATCGTGCTCTTTTTTAAAATTTTATTTATTTATTTGGTACAGGGTCTTGCTAAGCAACTCAGACTTGTAGTGATCCTCCTGGTTCAACCTCCCAGTTCTGGGATTAAAGTGTACACCACCATGCTGGAATGGCACGTGGTACTGGGGATTAAACCCAGGTCCTTGAGCTGGCCAGGCAGGCGCTTAGATTACTGAGCGATCTCCCCAGCCCTATACCATGCTCTTCAGTTATAATTTATTTATTTTTTTCATAATTTTATTGATATACAAATAGCAATTAGTTTCAAATCAAATCGCTAGGACAGTTTCAATAATTAACACACTGCATA
>NDGN011342996.1:0-14123 GCA_002564285.1 Tympanoctomys barrerae | reverse complement strand
AAGAGGGGAACGAGGCCGGGGAGGAGGGAAGGAAGCAGAGCTGAGAGACAGACAAGCGTTTATTGCCACGCATTAGCTTAAGCCCTAGACCCAGCCGTGCCTGAAGGGGCTGCCAGCCTTGGGATCCCCAGGCATGCTCCAGCTCACTCTCCATTCTGCCTCATCCAGTTGGAGTGGGGTTCTATCACATATTCACACCCAACACATCTTGTGACTAGGTCGGCACCTGCACACGAGACGCTTCCTTCCAGTCACACGCAAACGAATATACACCCAGACAGCATCGTCCATATCGTGCAGTTTGGCTCATCAGTCAGAACTTGTAATTGCTCAGAAGTAGCTGCATTTTAAGCACCAGCCTAGAACCAGAAAGATGTTGGCTGCCGTGAATAACGTTCACCTATTCCGTAAGTGATGCGTGTTACATGTGGCACCGGCACCCCTGCCTTCGTGGTCACTCACGCTGCGTGGACCGTGGTCATTCGTTTTTGCTTCTTCTGTTGGGTCTGCTCGGTCCTGCCTTTGGCACACAGGATGAGCTGGGCAGGTCAGTGTGGGTCGGGGACGTTGGTGACAGCCGCCTGGTAGGTTACAGGGGAACACTGGCCGGGCACTGAGCAGCTGTTACGGCCACATGCCGTAGCTTCAAGATGGGAAACGTCCACCCACATCTCAATGCTCACCCTTCCCAGAATCCTGCCCCCAAAGCTAACGCTGATACCAGCGAATAAGCACGACCAGCGCAGCTAGGGAGGAGCACGCTCAGTTCGCTCCCGCCTGCGGACAGAAGCAGCCGTGGATTCCCTTGTGTTATTCAAACTGTGGGCAGGGCCAAGAGGAAAATGGACAGTGAGGGACAAGAGGGAAAATGATTTCCAAAGGGCAGAGGTGAAGAGGCTGGGGAAGGAGAGAGGCCGCGGAGGACTGGTGCCGTCTATCCACGCTGTCCCCACCCTGCAGTCCCTTTGTCTCAGCCGATGTGCTATGTGGATACGTCATTACCACTTAAAGTCACAGTTCGTGGGCAGTGCTGTGTGTTCCCTGGGTTTTGACCAAAGTAAGACGATGTACACCCCCAGCACAGCGTTCTGCAGGCTGCCCGTGGGTCCTGCGAGTGCCTCGGGCTCCGAGGATTGCTAATCCATGCTCATGGTCACCACAGCTTTTCCCTTCCAGGGGGGACACAGTTGGAACCGCCCAGCATGCACCTTGCCAGGCAGGCTTCTTTCCCGAGATGAGACACGTGTCCCTTTCCTCTAGGTCTGCTCGTGGCTGGGTAGCTTTTCTCTTTCTAGTGCTGAATGTGTCCCACTGTGTGGGTGTCCCGGGGTTCATTTACCCCTCGCCTGCGGAAGGCCATCTTGCTTCCACATTCTAGAGTCAGGGACAAACCCGCTCCTCGTGCCCGAGCGCCGGTCTCCCTGCGGACATGAGCTTCCACCGCTAGATTCCCAAGGCCAAGGTTCCCAGGGTGAGGGTGGCGTCTGCCCTCTGTCACCGAGAACGCCACAGGTGTCAGCGTTTCCAGATGTGACCCCGCGCTCTAGCCTCTGGTCATCATTTTCAGTTGAATTAGGAAAGACAAAACAATGCCTTCGAATCATTATACTGCATCTAACCAGTCGGAAGACGATGCAGACAGAGCGCTCCCTCTCTTATGCCTGGAGCATTATCAAACTTAGAGGCTGAAGCATGAGATTTAATTGTCATTGCCATTATCCAAGCATGAATAGCTGCAAATGAATTCCAAGTTCCAGGGACCCAGCCAAGGCACAGGATTAAGAAGCGGTGACTGACCCGCGATGAAAGAACACAACTGCAGCCTGCCCACGAAGACAGCCTGTCCTGAAGCCAGCCTCGGCCCGGGGAGGAGGACGGTAAACAGGGGCTGTGGGGGATGCATTTAGAACAAACAGCTCTCTCGTTTTAGTAACCTGTCAGTGTGCTAATTTCGATATTTTATTTCTCGTGGTGTGGATATTTATAAAAATGAATCATTTAATCTTAAAAGGACACTAACGATACGAGCAGGAGGAGGGCCCGTGTGGCTCACGTTCACAAGTTCTAGCTATTGCTCTACTTCAGGTTTTCTGCACATCTGTCCTGTAGCTCGTGCTCCGTGGCAGGGATGCGGGACTCATCAAGGTCTGAAGGTGGCACGTGCGATGACGTAAACAGCGTGGCTGCAGGGGCGGCGCTTTCTGCGTGTCATTGCAGACATCCATCGCATCTCTGGCCACCTCTGAAGGAGCATTTGGCAAGCACAACGTAAGCGATGTCCATGCCCTGGAGGCGGTCTCCCGCATGCTGAGCACGTGGTGGCTTTGTCTGACCTGGACTCTCCCCGAATCAGCCTGAGAGACAAGCGGATCGAAGCCCTACAAGAGCCCTCCACCCCCTTTGACAGCCCCGAGCTGCTAAGCAGCCTTTACGTTAAATGGGGGCTGGAGGACCAAGACACTTCAGGTCAGGGAGAGGTGCCCTGCAGACACTCCTCCAGGACCCAGGCCTCCTAGGCCACAGTAAATGGGTGCCACACCACAGGGCTGTTCTGGCAGTGAGACCCGCCACCTCTGCCCGCCCGAGGCCTCCTGAGCCCTGGGACTGACTGGATGCCTCTGCCAGGGCTGGTGCCGATGCCTGTGTCCCCACGGTGGCCCTGCACGGGGACAGAGCTCACCTTCCCCAGGAGTTGGGAGTGTGCTCCCTGGAGGAGCGTGGTGCCTGGCTCTGGTGGAGCCTGGCCTTGAGGGGCTCCGGGAAATGCCACCTGCTCGACAGAGCTGAAGCGGGCCAGGGGCGCTGGGTAGCTGGGCACCGGAGCTCCACCGACGGCCTTAGAGACTCCTTGCACAGGGCTTGGGGGAACACACAGAGAGGAAGACCAGGGAGGGTGACAGCATGTCGTGTGACTGTACGGATGCTGACTGCAGGGACAGCCGCCAGCCTGCCCTGGACTCTGCCGTGCCGCTCTGCTCAGTGAGAGGACCCCGACGACCAACACGCTGACGCAGATGTGAAGTGAGCGCGCAGACGCGGGGGCCAGACTGGACGGACGGACACGGGCCCCACTGAGCTCCCTGCTCAGCCCCAGCACAGGCAGGACAGAAAGCGCAAAGAAAAGCTGCCTCGGGAGAGGGTGCGGGAGAGCTGAGAGCAGACCAACAGGAGAGGCTCAGGTGCCAGGATCGGCTGGGGTGAGCCTTCTGCCCCTTGGTAGAAAGTGGGAGACAAGGAAGGGAGGTCACATCGAACTTGGGGGACTAAAAATCGCCTGTTTTGCGCCTGCTACGACCACGTGACTCAAGCAGCCTATAGAAATGCTTTGTCAGGTGCGGTGCTGGAGCAGCTGAGTCCCAGCACAGAGGTGATGGAGAGGCCAGGAGAGATGAGAGGCCCCTCCTCCCCGGGCCTTTCCTAGGAGCATTTGGCACACCCTCCTGTGACACGCACTTCCCCCATCATTAAAGCACTCTTGGGGCCCGGGAGATCGCTTAGTGGAATAAGCGCTTCCCTGGCAAGTGCAAGGGCCTGAGTTCAATCCCCGGTTCTGCCAACAAAACAAAAATAAAAGTCTATAAGGAGCTGGAGGATGGCTCGGTGGAATAAGTGCTTGCCTGGCAAGTACAAGGGCCTGAGTTCAATCCCCACTTCCACCAAAAAAAAAGAAAACAAAGTCTATATAAAATTTAAATTCAAAATTATGGAATTCTGATCCTTGGAAGTCAGGACTGAATAAAAAAAAAAAAAAAAAGAAAGAAAGAAAAAAGAAAAAGCACTCTCATCTCTGTCTCCAGCACTTTCTGGTAGTCGCTCTGCAACTAGAGAGACCCCAGGGTCACGCTGCTCAGTGGCTTGCTCTAAGCTCACGGGACTCAGCAGGGCCAAGATTCTGTGGTTATACGTTATACAGATAAGAAGATTAAAACCAAGGAGGATAACGCCCAGGCAGACAGGCAGGTGTGGAGGCTCCGGATGTCATTCCCAGGGCAGTCGCGTGGACCCACTCGCTCCTTCCAGCAGACACGTGGGTGGTTTGTGCAGCCAGCATGGCTAAGCTGGCGCTTCGTCCACGGTTCTGCTGTGGACCTGGGGGCAAGGCGACTACATGACGGTGACTTAGCTTCCTGTCGTCATGGTGGCCACCTGTGCAGTGGCCTGGTGTCCTGCAGCCACGCTGGCCACTGGCACAGTGGACCTCAGGCTCCAGCTCTTCCAGAGAGGGCGCTGATGATCGTGGGTCGGAGTCTGTGCCACAAGTCAAACTGTCACACTGCTGTGTGGGCTGTGAGCATCGCCCAAGTAGACCGAGACACTGACCAAGCAGCAGCGCCCTGCCAGGCGCAGGGGTCGCCACCGAGACCTGGGGATGAAGGGCTGAGCCTGCTTTCTCTCTGGGCAAGTTACAATGCAGTGTTCCTGGAATAGCCGCCGGCTGCGCATCCGAGAAGCTACCGTCAAGGCCTGTCCTCCAGCTCCTGCTCCACCTGCCACAGTCGGGGCCTCCGGGTCCAGGCACGCACGTGTCGCGGCAGCGTGGGGGAGCACAGCCTCCCGCCGTCCCCATGAGTGGCTCCGACACTCTCACTCCTCGATCTCCCCAGTGGCCAGGCCTGGCGGCTCAGGAAGCATCTTACAGTCTTCCTGATTCCTCACGAGGAAGAAGGCTCTGGGGAACAGGGCAGGGGTGCGGCGAGGGACAAGGGGCACAGGCCACGCCACCCCACCCCACCCAGCCTGGTCAGCCTCCCAGACACAGCCACAGCCTCCTGTGTGCCGCAGAAGCCTGGCAGGGTGCACTGCCCACAGCAGTCACTCAGTCCCAGTGGCGATGAGGCCAGGACTCAGGCTGGGGCCCCCGGAGGACCTCGGGCCCCTGCACATGCGTCCCAGGCTGCAGACGAGGTGCAGAGCAAGGGTCTGCGCACAGTGCTGCTGGCTGAGCCGTGCCCAGAGGGTGCCCAGGAGCCCCGCTCGGTGCACGCCAGGCCCTGGCCCTGCTCCGGCTCTGTGTCGCCCCAGGAGCCCTAGGCAGGAGATCCCTTGCTTGTCACAGCTCAGACTCAGCCAGGACAGCAGACGCCCAGATCTCAGGGGATGCACTCCCTGGCGGGGCTCCTGCTGCTGTTGTTCTGAAAAGCTGCAGCTACAGAGGTGGTGGTGAGGATGACAGTGCGCTTCCGTCCTTAGGGAACTGCCCCCTGCAGAGGGCGCCCTGGGGACCTTGCGGGGCTGGCCCAGGCGCCTCTCAGGGTTCTGTCTTTGGTGCTCTCTGCGGCTTCCGAAGGGCTACCAGCATCTCTGTCCCCTCACGCAGGACCCGGCCCTCTCCTGTCCCCAAGAGAGCGGTGACTTCTCCCTGTCTTCCTTTGCCATCATCGCTCTTGAACGTCCCAGGAACTCACCAGACCCCACTCTTCTTGGTGCCCATGTCCCAGGAGGCCCGGGCTCCGGAAAGGCAGCCCCCACCCAGGAGGGAGCCGGCTGACGGGCAGCCACAGATGCCGGTGCGCTCCATGCACATTCCACGGCACCACCTCGGGCTTCTGTGGCTCCCCCCAGGCAGGCAAGTAGGTGGTGACGTTAGCAGAATGAAAGAAAACCAGTGGGAGGCCGCTGTGCTCCTCCTAGGTAAGTCAGAGACTTGTTCCTCCGGCGTATTAGGGGACAAACGCAGATAATCGCAGGATTTACGGGGCAGTTAGGCTAAGTACTCAGGAAAGTGCTTCAGGCTGACACCGCACAGCACATGGCGCCCTGAGAGCAGGCTGAGCGAGGCTCCTGTCCGGGCGCGCCCGGGGAGCAGAGCGCTGGCATCCAGCTGGGAACCGCAGTATGTGCTTCTCCAAACCCCGGACCCCGGCTGAGCTCGGGGATGCGGAACTCCCACGGCAGGCTGGCACCAAGGCGGCCTGGAGACACTGGGATTCGCTTGTGTCTGCATGGAGGAGCCCAGCAGGTGCTGAGAGAGAAACCGTGGCCCCCAAGGAGGAGCAGGGGGAGGTCTCACACTGGGGCGCTTTGCTGGATCTGCCTCCCCAGTGTGCCCCTCCAGGACCCCTCGACCAGTGCCATCTGCCACCCGGGCCCTGCCGTTGGCCCCTGCCCTTCCCTGTGCCTCTCCCTCTGCACCTGGAGCCACCGTGGAGGATGTGGGGAGTGGCCGAACTTTGCCAGCCTGCCCGCCACAGCCGGGCCCAGGGCTCACCAGCGGTCTAGGTGCCCACAGCTCCCCACACACAAGGCAGCCTCTCAGAGCTTGGCTGCCCTCCACCCAGATCTCAAGGTGCCAGGCCCCTCCTCCTGTGACGCTGCCCCTTGGTCCAGGCTTCCTCAGTGGGGCAGAAAGGGTGGAGCGAGACAGGAGGACAGAGGACGTGGAGCTGCCTCACGTGGAGCATGGCGCCCACAACCTACCGGGCTCAGGCTCAGGGCCACCACCTGGCAGGACAGGACGAGAAGTTGGGCAGTGGGGTCCCCGAAGCAACCATGAGCACAGACTGTGAGCAAAGACCCTTTCTCTCAGGCCCTCTTCCCGTAGACTCAGCATCTCCACCTGTCCCCACCCCGGGAAACGTCCCCACATCCCACCACACCACATGATCTGTCCAGCTTGAACCAGCTGTGTTCAGGATCAGGGAAACTCTCTGGGGTCTGCAGACCTGGGATCCAAAAGCTCAGCCCTTCTCTGTGATGGACCAGGGTGAAAGGGAGGTGAGGGGGGAGGCAGTGGCTGCACACAGACATGGGCAGCAAGGAGCGCAGCCCATGGGGGCAGGGGCGGTACAGCTGAGCAGTGAGGACTACGGGCGTGGTCCCTGGCCTCCAGGGCAGCGGCTCTGTGCGTCTTGCCCTTGGCTCCCGAGGAGCCGTCTGCACATCTTCCTCGCCTCAGCTTCCTCCCTTTCCAGTGCTCCCGGCTCCACCTCAGTCTGTGCTGAGCTTGCCCAAACCTCTTCCTACAGGGCGCCCAGGCCCAGGCTCTTCAGACTCTAGCAGACATGAACTTAGCGGGCTCCGTTCACTGTGGACTTAGAAACCTATTTGCTTCCGGTGGGCTCCGTGGCCCAGGAGCCGTACACACCGCTCTCGTGTGAGCGGGAGGCCAGGCCCCAGCGGGCTGGTCCCCAGCGTGGAGGCAGCTCAAGCTTAGGCTGACCTCCGCCCTGGCTCCACTGGGCCTCGTGGCCGAGCAGTTGTGCCCGTCTTCTGCCCTAGCGTCCGAGGTCTAGGTGCAGTGAGCCTGGCCAGCTTGGCCAGGGCCCGAGCTCCAGGCATCCCTTCTCCGTTCAGTCTCCTCTCCTAGACACAGCTATGACCCTATAAACTGGACAGCCCTGAGAGATCCGCCCATGGTTACTCAACCTCTTCTACTCGTGCCACATGTCCCCGAGGGCCTGACGTTCATCCAGGAAGCAGCTGGGCAAGCTGCTGCACAGGGATGTTCCTGGCTCCTCGACACCCGGCTGCCAGCCCCCTCGCCGTGGTGGGGGTTCTGCCTGACTCACTACCAATGTCTGAATTAGTCTGGGCAACTGAACTGAAATGCTGTAAGAGGCAAGCCCTGCACTTCTGCATCTGCACAAGCAGGCTTGGCGGGAGCCAGCGGGTTCCTCGGAGTCCCCTGACCCAAACCTGAGCCTCCCTGCGCTCCTGGGGTGTGGAGGGACAGGTTTCCACCTCCACATGGCGTCTTTCTGCTTTGCTGTGGTGCGAGGGAAGACAGGGGTGGGATGGGGAGACCGGGCTGGGGACGGCAGGCTTAGGGAGGAGGTGTCCCCTCTGTCCCCAGCCCTCGGGGCCAGCACTTGGCCTTGGCATGATCCCGGCTTGTAATGCCAAGAAGGCGGGAAGTGCAAGCCAGAGAAGGTTGAGGGAGCAGGAGGGTCAAGTCACGGTCGTCACGGCAACTTGTAGGAGGCAGAGGAGAGGCAGCGGAACCCAGGCCACTGGCCTCAGGACCCAGCACTCCGAGGCTGTCAGTGAGGTGGGACGTGGGGCGCGGACACCGGAAGTTGGCTACCGGTGGCGCCGCCAAGGAGGGGCTCTTGGAGCCGGAAGCTTCTGAGCCAGTTCCCGCCTCCATGGCTTCAAGGCCAGGATGAGTCATCCTCAGCTGGGGAGCAGCTGGGCGGAGGGGGATGGCTTCGTTCCCTGCATGGACACCAGAGCTTGTGACACAGCAGGGCGACAGTGGGCTGGCCTGTCCCCAGAGAGGTGAGGAGCAGCCACTCCACCCTGTGCCCCCTGGTTCAGCCTGACCTACTCCTGGAGCACACGTCCCAATTACGCATCTCTAAAATATCTTCGCTATTGTGAGCCACTGTAGGAGATTCTCGAAGAAAGAGGCAGAAACTGACCCTACAGGTAGAGACCAAGCCCCTGAAAGCCTGTGGGGTCCAAGAGCCAGCCGAGCAGAGTGAATCGGGACAGGCGAGGGCTGGGCGGAGCCGGAGCATGTGCGTGTGGCCTGCTGCCTACAGCGGCTGCCCCAGAGCCAGGCACCAGGATTCCAGCAGTCCTGGCGCGGAAAGCCGCGTAGAAACCTGGTTGCCACTGGACACGTCCTCAGCGTAAAGAGCTGGTTCTGGCTCTTTCATTTTTTTTTTTTTCTTATGTATTTAGTGCAGGGTCTACAGGGTCTCACTACACAGATCGGACTCGTCGTGATCCTCCTGTTTTCAGCCTCCCAAGTGCTGGGATCACAGGCGCGCGCCACCACACCCAGTCTGTCTCCGTCTCTGCTTAAGAAGGCGCTTTAGTCCGCTGAGCTATCTGGCTGGTCCTGCTATTTCAGTTTTAGGTACAGAGCAAACCCGTATTTGTCCCGGGAATCTCCAGTTTCTATCCTCTGACCCAATCAGTGCACCTCCCTGTCCTCTGTCCTGGGGTCACATCCACTGCCCTGAAGCAGGTCTTGTGGATCCGGTGACAGCTGGTTTGGTCTTGTTTTTGCTGGTGCTGTGAGACACACAGTGGCCAAGGTGGTGCTGGATCCCCCAGACAGTGCGCAGGATGGAGGAAGTGGTTTCTGTCTGGAGAGAAGCCCCGGCTCCCTCCACACAGGGCTGCCGGGCAACACGGAAGCCTCTCCTCAGGCCAGGAAACCCACCACGAGCCGCCCTGCAGGGTCCAGCCTGCTGGGACCATGGGTCGGATCTGGGAAGACAGCGGTCGCTACATACAGCGGCCTCCCCGGCCGTCCACACAGCAGCGTGCAGGCTCAGATCTGCCCCTGCTCCCAGATGCCCATCAGAAGATGGCATCTCCACCCACTTGGGCTCCTGCACCAGTGGACAGCTGTCTTATGGGAGCGGCGGAAACGTATCTCGCATCTCTCATCATTCAGAGAATCTAGAAGTCCATGGTGAAGGTCCAGCAGTGGGGCGCCTGGGCGGGGAGGGCCCAGGCGCAGCGTTCAGGGAAGGCCGGTCCTGGGTTATAAACAACGTCTTCTTGCTGCTTGCTCACGGGCAGGCCAGGCAGACGAGCTCCTCCTGCCTCGGTGCAAGGGCAGAAACCGTCTCCCCAAAGATCCACCTCTCACAGTCACACGTGCTTTGGCTGAACCTCCCTGCCTCAGCTTCCAGGGTGGGCAAAGCTGTCGGTGCTGTTCGGAGGACCAGAGGCAACACTGGACGACTCCTGCCCAGCACAGTTCTGCAGGGAACTTAACACCATGAGCAACACAAGGGCAGCACCCTGGGCTGGGAGCAGGGGGCACACACACAGCCCCCACCACGCCCTCCGAGAGTGTAGGCCTGCTGGTTCCTACCTGGACTCGTAACTGGGAGGGTTGTCTCTTTTTCCTTTGAAAAATACCCCAAAACATTTTTAAGATACTAAAGCTCTAACCAATGAAATAATAGTGAGAGCAGAGGAGTAATTTCCCACTGCTGCCGCGAGACCAGCGCTGCACGGTTTACCTGATGCTGCCTTTAAAATCACTACTCTGAGGGCCAGTGAGATGGCTCAGCAGACTAAGCACCTGCTCAGGCAAGTGCAGGGAGTGGGTTTCGATCCCCGGCACTACATGCTATGCCAGGCAGGCTGAACCGACCACCGAGACCAGGCGTGGTGGCACGTACCTGTAATCCCAGCACTGGGGAGACTGAAAACAGGAGGGCCACCATGTGTCGGAGCTGTGTAGTAAGACCCTGTACCAAATACATAAGATAAAAATCACGGCTCTGCACCCACTCGGTGCCGGGGCCTCTGCCACATGGCCACTGCCCCTTGTGGTAGAGGGCTGGGCTGGACCCCCACCTTTACAGACTGCATAGTCTTTCTCAATGACTCTACTCAGGTGAATGCTGAATGGCCCTGAACAGTGCCTGAACAGCGAGATTCAAATACCAATAAAATCTCACGCCCTTCTGGAAAGTGACTATGAGTTTAAAATATTTAAAACACATCTACTGAGCACTCTCCAGTTCTGTTAAATTCCCTTAGGACTGTGGCACGCTACGGGAGACGGGCCCAGGGCACTGTGGTCCCACACGTCGCGGAGCACAGGTACCCTGGCCACTGCATGTGTGCACAGGGTGTCGTCTTCAATGAAGGACTTGTGGCCTAATTAAGTATGCAAATGCTGGGCCAATCGCCCTCCATTTAGCTAATTTTCCAGAGTGTTCTACTCCTAAGGCACTCATTTATCGGCCAGCTTGTGCCCCAGTTTGATTTTTCAACATCAGCCAAATTGCCTTCATTTAAACTCAATTAACTTTTGATGGAAAAGGTACCGCCATGATCCTATCTGCTGAACTATGGTCTCTTAATGTCCCCATTACAAATTTCTGTTTTCGGGGTTTAAAACATAAAGATCATCTGACATTTGGTTTAAAGGTCTCAATCAGTAGTGTTAATGAAACACACTGGATAAGTTGTAATGAATCAAACTGAGACCCAGTAATCTTTTTCCCCTCAGTTTTCTTCCACCATAAGAAACTTTTAAAGGACATTTCCTAACAGAACAATTGAGTGTATTTCCCTAACAGAACTGGGAGCAATTTGAATGTAAAAATCAGACTTCTCTTAGGGCGGCAGCAAGGGTCAGTTGGGTCCAGTCTCTGCTCCCGAGGAGTAGCCCCTGTCACCAGGGTGCTGTGTCTGCACTGTGCCAAGCGAGGTCCACTTTTGACCCTAAACCCTACCGTTACTGCCAAGTCTTCATGCTCCTCTGTGGTGCTGACCATCCTTGCAAATCTTCCCACTGTCCACGGGGTTGAGAGCATTGTTAGCCGTGTGTGCTACTAAGCACCTTTGAAATGGCCTGGTGACAGAGGGCGGCCAGTTAGAGGAACCCGTTTCCGTTGCCATCGTGGTCCATTCTGGCTTGGACAGGCGAGCCTTTTCCAGACCAGCCCAGCTGAAAGGGGGAGCAGGCCTGGGCTGATGGGCGCGGCCTCCCTGTCGCTCCCTCCACAGCTGTCACAAGGAAGGGAATCGCGATGGCACACAGGGAATCCAATCAGAAGGCCATGGGAGGCGGGAGCGGGGACGGACAGTGAGGCTGTATTTTATAAATTCTCGCTGAATTTTATTTACTGTTTTTATGCTGTTATGCTGTCTCTCTGGCTGGCTTCACAGCTTCTTAAGAGGCAAGAAACTTACAATCTCCCCTTTCATCTCTCCAGCCCAGACCGACACACAGTTCGGAGCTCTGTCCACAGAAAGAACACGGCCCCGTGAGGTACACGCGTGGAGAAACCAGCACGCGTGGAATCTGTCGCCCTCCCTGCTTCTGTGGCTCAGTAAGCTCTGAAACCTGCAGCAGTGGCTTGCTAGGGCCTGGTCCTCCTTTCCAGATGGCCCTTTGTGTGACAGGACCGATGTCCTGTGTCTCCTCTGAAGCCACCCCAGGAAGATGGACCTCAGGCCCCGGCACCGCGTTAGGATGAGGCGTCAAGGTCAAGGGATGGAGGGGTGAGCAGGACAGCAGGAGTGCGACAGGCGGAAGAGAAGCAAACAAACCCGGAATTTAAAAGTTGTTCTTTTATGAAGATGGCAACTTCAGGACACAAGCAGCCCGAGTGACACAGGCCTGTACTCTCTACACTTGCTCCTGCATCTCTTCTTCAGGCTGGTCACGCCAGGACCCCTGAAAGGAGCTGTGAGGGACAGGCTAGCACTGTGGGCACAGCGAAGGGCAGAAGACAGATGCGCAGAGCCGAGGGTGCGACACCTCGGCCCGGCGCCCACCCCAGAGACAGCGTAACAGCCGGGCCCTGCCTTCCTGTGAAGCGAGCCGCGCTCCTTCTAGCTGCAAGCGGGCCGCGGCCTTCTCCCGCGAGCCAAGCCCGGCTTCCTGGCGATTCACAGGCTGTACAGACTTCCGCTGCCGACACACGTAACCAGTCCCGGCTGCAGACTCGAGTGCTCTTCTCTCGTGAATACCGCACTCTGCCCACGGAGTGTCTACTTTGAGCTCTGCCTAATGACCCCCTTCAGCCCTGTTACGAGACTGCACCATTTCAACTACATGGACAAACTGTGCTCTAGCCCAGCCGCCGGCTCTTACCAGTCAGGAGTCATTCACACTTTTACTATCACCTTTACAAGAATGAACTCAAGGGTCAGGGCCTGCACAGGCTCAGCTTTCCTGGAGGAAAAAGCCAGAACAGAGAAGTGCAGCCACTGCAGCAAGGCCGTGGGCAGCCTGCAGGGCGGATGCGGGGATTAAGGACAGGCACGGAGGGTCCAGGGCCAGCCTGGGCCGGGGCAGCGCAGAGCCCGTGGACACACGGGAGACAGCAGTGCCAGGGCCCAGCACACCAGCAGGGCGAGCCTCCAGGGAGGAAGTGACTGTGGCCACAACACTGCCAGCCGAGGAGGGGTACAGGAAGCCCCAGAGCCACCCTGCCTCCCGCCTTTCCACCCGCTACTGTGACCACTGGCTGGGACCCCCCGAAACCAGAAACCCCTGGGCATGTAGCCGAGCAGAGAGCTGAGGAGGGGACTGTGAAGGCAAATGGGAAGGCCACGCGGTGCCACTGGACACCCTGGCTACTCTCTGGTGACACATGTGTCCCCACAGCTGCTTCCCTCAGCACGCGTGGTGTTGACAGCTCACCACATGCAGGGTTACTGCTGGGACCGACAGATCCCTTCCTGCCACTCAGTGAGGACACGTCACTGTGCGCCTTCCTATGGAGGCACCCCGTTGCCCTGAAGTCACTCTCCTCAATACCCCGTGGCCATGCTGGTCCTCCCGACTGCCGGTCCCCGTGCTGTGCCCATCCTTCTCCCAGCCTCCCCACTCTCCTAAGTGACAATAGGTCCTGCCATGTCCGAGACACTGCCCGGCCTGCGCAGGAGCACTCTCTCATACCGCAGGGAACAGCGTGTTTTAAAGTTTTGAGAGCAAGACAACGAGAGATGACGTTCCCAGGCCAAGAGGAGTCATTCTTGTTATCTATTTTCCCTCCTAAAAATGAGTGCGCTAACCTCCAGAACGGGGAAAACATTTGCCTGCTATTCTTCAGACAGAGAGTATCTAGAATATGTAAAGTACTCAAAAGAAATTAGACTCCCAAAATAAAAGATTCAATCAGAAAAGGCGCAAGTGAAATGGACAGATGCAAGAAGACACCAGTAAATACCTGAGGGACCCTCAGCGCTGCTGGCCACCAGAAGAACGCGATTAATACAGCCCGGAGCTTCCACCTCACCTCAGAAAGAGCGGCCACCACCAAGAAATCAAATAACAAGTGCTGGCGAGGCTGCGGGGGCAGGGACCCTCCTACGCTGCTGGTGGAAATGTGAGCTAGGACAACCACCACGGAACTCAGCAGGCACCCTCCTAAGAGTCTGAAACACCATATACACTGGCGCACCCACGTTTACAGTGGTACAGGTAATAACAGCTAACCCTTGGAAGCAACCTGCGTGTCCATCAACAGGGGAGCGATAAAGAAAGTGTGGTGTTTGCACAGGTGGAGCACTACACTGCCACAAAGAAGGATAAACTCGGGCCATCGGTAGGAAACGGAAGCACCATGAGCCCATGATGGTAAGCACCAGGCACACGCACTTCACAAAGCTGCTTCTGGAGGGGAGCCCGAGGCATAAAAAAGAACATAGAAGGTAGGTAAAGCGAAGTTGGGAGATGGGTTCTTCTCAAG
>NDGN011342957.1:0-13692 GCA_002564285.1 Tympanoctomys barrerae | reverse complement strand
CCTACCAAATTGGTTTGAAACTGTCTCATTGCTATTTGTTTCTCAATAAAATTATGGGAAAAAAAAGGTGGAAAAAGAGGGATATGTAACCTTTCCTGCAGTTAGTAATGCATGAGCAAAAGTGTAGAGTGGCTTGTGTAGGGTCAACTAGTTTTAGGAGGGGTCAGGGGATCACAAGAGTGATCCACTCACAGAAGATCACATGTTCAAAGGCCAGAAGGCAGGAGGAAGAGTGGCAGGTCTGGAGAAAGAAAACAGAATGGATAGAGCAGGCAGAACAAGAGCATCTTCATGAGGCTATAGATCTGGGCAAAGAAATCACATGCGACTTTGTAGGACATGGCAAAGGATATAGATTTCTTTTCTAAGTGCAGTTGGAGAACTCTGCCATGCAAACTATAATGTTTAAAAGACTATTGCATAAAGAAGAAAGTGGAGAGGTAAGACTGGATAGACAAAGATAAAAAGGCAGGAGAGGTGAGAATTACTTGGATTCAGTGAAACAGTAGAGATGAGAAGTAGACCAACTTTTGCAGAGTAGAAATCACAGGTTGTCTTTCAAACACATAATTGGCCCATGTAATCCCCATTTGTGTTGTCCTCCCACAGAGCATCTCTGTTACCTCTATGTGCTCACCCAGCATCAGACTCTCTAAGAAAACAAAAGGCAATCTGCCTTTCACCTCCAAACTCACCTTCATCCTTACCTACTTTGGCTTCTTCTAGAGGAAGAAGGTAGATCCTACTTGCATTGGCCTCCAGGCCTTTGTAAACATTGTCCCTTCTTCTAAGAATACTTTTCTCCTTCCTCTCATGCTGCTATGTGTACACTCATCCTAGAGCTTTTCTCTGGACATTCTTCTTTGATCCTTTCTGCAACCTAGAGGATAAGGTCAGGACTTCTTTTCCATGATACCTCCTGAGCAGCGTATATATAAGATGAACTCAATAAATATGCACTAGATGGAAGAGCTCTGCCTCCTTTCTAATCTCAACTCATTTCCACATGCTATTAATACCAAGTTTTCTTTTCAGCAAGACCACTGTTCACCAATTGTCCCTTATCTCTCTTAAGCTTCTAATGTCACCCTTTTAACTGTGTTGTCCTCACCTTACAACTATAAGTTCATATTTCCCATCTTTAAGAGCACTCTCATTTATTCTTGGCTTCTTCCAATAGTAGAAGCTTTCTACTATTCAGGTGAACTTCTGTAAAATATACTTTATACTACTTTATTTTTTTGTACTAAAAATTGAACCCAGGACCTTACACTTGCCAAGCAGGCACTTATGCCCCTGAGATATACCCCAGCTATACTATGTATTTTTACTTCTTCACCCTTCACTTCCTCTACCATCTGACCTTCAATGATACAGTTCATCAGACTATCTCTGATGATACCTGAGGACCTCCAATAGCAAATTCTACTGTAACTTCTCACCTTCTATTTTACTGTAATTTTTGGTGATATTTGATGCTGGTGATCTCCTGCCTTTGGTTGAAATTCTCCTATGCCTTGATTTATGCAGTAATATTTTTTGACTCTTCACCTACGTCTTTGGTTGCAGTTCCTCATTTATGATTCTTTAATGAGCTTTCTCAGCATTTCATGGCACTTTACAAATGAATGAACTAAGGACACAATAAGCTACATGGTTTTGAATATGTTGAATTCAAAATGAGTCCTTTTAGGAGATGTTCACTAAATTGTCCTTGGGTAAAATGTTATGATGTCCTGGAATTGCTTTTAAATACTCCAGATGTAGAAAAGTAGTACTTGTATAATTAAAAAGGTAGGTAGAATTGACAAATAAAATAAGTAAAAGTCATATGACTCACCATCATGACTCCATTTGAGAAACACGGAATTCTTTAGAGTAGTAGAAACAGTTATCTTTTACCATGGAGACCCACAAGCCTTGGGTGAGCTACAAAAGAGTTAGCCAAGGCCAGGGATCATAGTGTTCTGCCTTATTTATTAAAGGTAAAGGACCATGGTGCCTGTGTTCCAATAGAGAAAACATGGACAAGTTGTAAAGAGACTCGCTGTCTCATCTTAGCCCCTGCAGGGCTCAGACACGACACCTTGAGTGGCTTCCTTATTCATGATGAGTCTTTCTATACGTGCAGCATGCTTGAAGAAAACAGATCTATCCAAAGTAAATGATATCCATCAGGAAATTTTGAATAGCTCATAATTTGTAAAAAGGAGAAGCCTGGTGCTCTGGCTAAAGACACAGGTTCTCAAGTAAGACAGATCTGGGTCTAACATCCTGCTTCATGATTTACTTGCTAGGGGAACTTAGACACACCACTGTAGACTTCAGAGTATCCGTTTCTATAACATCAAGAGAAAAAAAAAATCATCATCCTACCAGAGAAATAGAGAGCATTAAAATATGAAGATATCTCCATAAAGTAGTTCTCCCCAAATGCTTACTTGGGAGTGGTAGACAAACGAGAAGCAGGGGCCACTTGAGTCCTTCAGGACACTCTCAAATTGATCCTTCTTCCCAATCTTCTGCATCTCGTTCAACCAGGATGATTTGCAGTTGGTGGCAAATCCATCCCTGGGACCAAAGATCTGAGACTGGTGATAAACGTGCCAGCCAAGATTTGCTACATCCTTTTTTTTTCACCCACCCCTTGTCTTCTATTAAAAATGATTTGCTGTTAGGGCAAAACATGCGAAAACAAACGTGATTAGAATTTTCCTGTATTAGACACTTGCATGGCAATAGCAAGCTTGAGCTGCATGCCCTGGAAAGGCTCTGATTCATCCATCTGGAGGGGCATGAGCAGCTGGCAGAGTCAGGAAGCTGAATGAGAATCTGGGTTTGTTCCCCTGTCACCACATTCCTACCCTGGCATTTTCCTTCCATCTGCTTGCTTTCATCCCACTGACTCCAACCAGCATGAATTAATGGTGTTAGAGACATGGGCTATTGTCACAGCATTGTGAAGGTAGAGGGAGGATGGGGTGGTGGATGTGCTTCTCTATCCCATCCTGTTCTTTCTCAGAGGAGCAAAATCTCATAACTTTTATAAATGTGATAGATCTGTCAAAAATTCATGAAGTCAGTTACATAGGTTATGAAACTCACTTCACAGCTTTTATAGCTCCGAGAAACCTTTTGCTTTCTTAAACTCTGTGCTAGATCAATTTCAAAAATATCCACAATCCTGCAGTCCTCGCTGTATGCACATCTTTTGTAATGGGATTGCAGCTCCTTACATCAACATGAAAGATCCCTTTCCTATCTTTGATATGGGCTAGCTTTATTTAGGCTGAAATAATGCAGTAGAAATAAATGTATTCCAGTTCTAAGGTTAAGGTACAAGAAGTCAAAGCATGGCAACCTTCTACTCTTTGTCTGTCTGTCCTGTAAGTAAGTGTGGGCTGCTCCATAGGAAGATGAGAGATATGCAGCCTAGTTATCAACCTGTCACTCTAACACACAGCTAGGTTATTTCTAGGCAAGGGAATGAGGCCATCCTAAGGCATCAAGCCTTTAGCCAACCTCAAAGGACTACAGATTCATGAGCAAATCCAGCTGAGACCAGCCCCTTCTTGCCAAGACAGAACTGCTCTGAACCCTGTAGATGAGTGAGCAATAATAAGTATCTGTTGTTTAAAGTCACTTACCCTTGAGGTGACTTGTTATGCAGTGGCACTCTCTGATACAAAGCCCATAGCTAATGTCACCTACTACTATGGCCATATATTTTTAACTTATGCCCCACCCCTGCAAATAATTTTACCAGTTATGTTCCAACATTGAAAGTGTTTTTTGTTTTTTTTTTCCTTCAGCTTTGTAGAATCCGGTAAGATAATTGGTTAAAGTGATAAGCTCTCCCTCAAAATACAGACTACAAGAAATTCTTCTCAGAGAGATCAGAGTGTTTATTCCATCAAGGAACAATGAAGACATAATTCCCTTGTCCTAAAAAGTCCTCTGAACATGATGCACAGAGCTTCTATTATTCTCCTCCAGGCACAAATTACTGACCCCATAAGTTCTCCTTAAAGGCAAGTGTCAGATGCTTTTTTGATAAGAAATTTTGGTTAATGGGAAAAAAACCCTCAAGAGTAGGAGCAAACTTGGTCCACTGTACTCAGAACTTCCCCTTCAGTATTCATTTCCAGGATAGGGAAAACTATATAGAATGAATAGCACAAGGACTTGCTGGGCAAAGTTCATGTAGTTCAACATCATCAATCATCTGCCCCCCTTCTTTTTTCTCTTCTTTTTTCCCACCTCCATCTTCTCCTCCTCTTCCTTTGCTGCTCATCTTACCCTTTCCCTCCATCTGCTCCACATTCATCCTTCCTTTTCTGCAATCCTCATAGTCCACTCCCTTTTCTTTTCCTCTCCTACTGTCTTTGCTTTTCCTTCTCCTCTTGTCTTTTCTTCTTCCTTCCTTTTTTGTCCTTCTCTCTCCTTCCTCTTCCACTTCCTTTAAGCAGCATTTTCACCCCCTCTTACCTTGTCCTTCTCCTCTGCCTTTCCTCCTCATCCATATCTTATTCGTCTGCACTTCCTTCCCCCCAAACTCCTCTTGTTCCTCCTTCTCCTCTTCTTTCTCTCCTTCTCATCTCCCAAATCCCTCTCACTCTCTTCTCTCTTTTCTTTTCATAAGACTGTAAGAAAGGTTTACCTTCCCTTTCTTGGGAAGGGCCATTTCTTCAACACCCTTGGAATTTAAAGGAAAACTAGTGTAAAGCCCAGGAGAAAAATTTCTCTACTAATCAAGACTAGGCTAGGCAATGGATATTGTATACATTGTCTGCATAAGTAGAAGGAAATAGTTGCAGTCCAGTGTGCTTGAATTCTATTGACATACATGCTCTTGACACTTGCCTTTACATACCTACTTCAATCCACAGATGCTTCTACGGGTTCCACTGAAGGATGAAAAAGTGAGTGTGCAGGATTCTCTTGAACACAAAAGAAAATCACAAGGCTGGCCAAATAGCTCAGTGGATTAAAGTGTCTGTTTAGACACAGGGCCTGGGAGTTCAATCCCTGGGCCTGCCATGCTGGCCCTACCCCCAGGGTGCACTGAGATGGTGATTGAGACTGGGTGTGGTGATGCGCGCCTGTACTCCCAGCTCTTGGGAGGCTGTAAATAGGCAGATCACTATGAGTCTGATCTAAGCAGTGAGACCCTGTACATCCTGTCCACTCTGTCCTGAATACCAAAAAAAATTAAAAACTACATAAATAATAAAAAAGAGAATCACTAATTTACTTTATTTTTCATTTTATTTTATGGTTTGGCAGAACCAAGGATTGAACTCAGGCCCTTGCGCTTGTCAGGCAAGAACTTATTATACTGAGCCATCTCCCTGGGCCCCACAGATTTACTTTAAAAGCTGATCCTGAAGAGTTGGAGGGGAAATAGCACCAGTGATATAGATGATGTGGAAGTGTAGGTAAAATTTCATCTATAAGTACTCCTATGAAAATATTAGGAGGTTGTTTGAGTATCTGTTTGGCATAAAAATATCAATTATATGCTGATGATGAAATGGGAATTTTAACATATAAGGGAAATATTTGCAGTATTTCTCTGAAAAGAAATCCTTCAGGAAGTTAAAAGTCTTCCTCCTCAAATTTATGTCCATTCTGCAACCTTTGACATGATCAGAGTTCCTGATATAAGACAATTCTCCATCTCCTGGCCCCCTTGTTGTCCCACCAACCTAGGTTCCTTGTACCTTCCTGCTTGCATTTGACTTTCCAAGCCACTGTTATGTCATGGGTTCACTGGAGAAATTGTTCCTTCAGAGATTTTCAGTTCATCCTCTCTGTTTGGGACATTCTAGTATCCTTTCCTACTAATTCTCTAGGTGTTAGCCTCAGTGTCACCTCTGGCAAAAATTAGGAGCAAGGGACCCATGGATAGTTCTCTCTTAGGTATTTTCTCTATGTCACTGTTTCCTTTCTTGTGGACAGAGGCCTGGAAAGATGGCTTTCTTTACTATAGAGAGTAGAGGCAGATATTAATTGTCATTTGAGGATCACAGCACCATTAGACTTGTGCCATTCCATATGTATAAGAAATGAGTTACAGTAAGGGAAAAACAAAACATATGCATGTATTCATTAAATCCAATTTGTTTCAGATTATACATACTTTTGCATGCTTATGATTTATTTTTACTATGGTATAAGGGAAGCCTGCCCCTTGGTGCCCAAACAGAAATACCGTGTTGTAATTGGATGTCATTGCTGCCGTGAGCAAAAGTAGAAGGTGTGTCAACCTTCCTGGAGAAAATGCAATGAAATAGTAACCAGGCTGTGATTAAGGAGCTTATCCTGGATGAATCTTGTCCTGTCCCATTTTCTCAAGACCTGAGTAGGAGAAAGGAGAGGGGCTGCTTTCATTTCAGTTAGACTTTTGATATCACTAAGGGAGAAAGCCTTAAGAGGAGAACTGAGCAACCTATGGGACAATATCTGATTATTTCTTAATGGTATCTTAAGTAGAAAATAAAAGGGCTAGGGTGGTGTTGCTGATTGATTCCTCTCCATGGGCATTCTGGACCTTCTGTGCTTTACAAAAAGAAGCATTAATAAAGGCACAGTTAGGGAGGGGATAGCCATCCTACCTGCTCTTTGAGTAGAAGCTTTTGCTAAGCCTGTCAAGAATGGTTTTGGGGTGCCCCCGCTAGGACCCACAGAGCTGGAGCTCTCTAACTCAGAGGACTTTCCTTTTCTTCAGTCCACCAGTACAAGCTTCTTGAGAGCATATGCTTGCCTATGGCAGCCACTGTTTCTCATGACCCATGAGAATATTGTTCTATAATGCAGGCCCATACTCAGGAGACCATCTGACCATAGGTTTGGTTTAAATCAAAACCCTAACATCAACTAATTGCCAAATTTTGTCTCACCAACTCAGTAAGCTAAAGCAAATTGCCCTTAAGTCAATCATATTGTGATTTTTGGGTGAGCAGGCAATCCACTTAGCAACCAGCCTGTGTTAGATGAAGCTGAAGTCAAACCTCAGCTCTGACACCTATTTGATAATGTCTTTTATTCCCTTTCTACATCAGTTCCTTCATTAGCACCATGGGGATAGTAATAGTTCCTTACCTACAGCATAATTGCAAAAGAATTAAAGATGATGTATACAGTCTTTGGGGCACATGGGAGATGCCCCTGAGTGTTTTCTATGATGATGATAATGATTAATTATTACCTCATCAATTATGCTGTACCTGTTTCATCCTTGGACTGCGCTGATTGGCTGGGAGACAGTTCTAGTAGGGAAAGGAAAAAATAAGTGTTCAGTATGTACCTGGTACTCAGTACAGGTTTAAACATAATTAGCACACTTTGGGCAGGCTGACAGGATGTTTCTGTTTTCTTGTTTATGTTCTCTTCCTTGTCTTTGGGAAGGTTTGCATTAGATGGTGATTTGGTACCCACAAACATTTCTCACTGACAGGAAAGTCAGAGAACATACAATCTTATGGCTCAGATATTAGTTCAGTTGCTCTGAGTCTTCATAGGGTGATTGATAGGAGTTTTATTGCAGTGCAAAAATTTGCATTCCTTCCTTCCCCTGTTGGCACATACAGTGTTTTGGTCCCACACCACATCCCCTGGTGCACTGAAGATAATAGAGCTCTCTTGTCCTTGATGGCGCTGCACCAAAGCTGTTCAATGCACCATCAGCTCAGATGAAAGAAAGGACAGGGCCAATGACATTCACACACCCACCACCCAGAAAAGACAGCAAAACTCCCAACGCTAGAGACTGGGAGTATTTGCTGAGATGGTATCAAAATCCCATCACATGTACTGAGCTTGTATAGATAGAAAGCTTGTGTCGGCACATTTCCTGGCCCATGGATGGGTATGGGACAAACTTTCTTTAAATTAATGAATGATGAATTGTTAGTCACCACTAATAATGATTATCATAATGAATAAATGAATCAATAAAAGTCTCAATATTGTAAAATAATTGAGTGTCTTAGTTACTTTTCTCTCATTCTTGGACAAAATACCCAATGCCCAAAATTAAGGAAGGAAAGGGTTCATTTAGCTCACAGTTTGTGGAAGTTTCAGTCCATACTCAGCTAGCTCCAAGGCTGACTGGCACATGGCAGAGGTCAGCAGCTCATGGTGGCAGAAAGCAGCAAAACAGAAAGAGCAAAAGGGAGGAGCAGCAGCAACAATGGCAACAAAGAGAAAGTCTGTCTCCCTTATATTACATCCAAGCTATCTACCGCAGGCTGGTGTAGCGCCCACACCCAAAATCCCAGCATTAGACCAAGAATTAATCACAAACTCTAGAAGCCACCCCATGACTGCATGAGGCTTTGGGGGACAACTAGACATCAACCATAACATTGAAGAATCCATATTGCTTCCGCTTTGGGGAAGCAACCAACTCTGAAGAAAATTGGGTAAAAGAGATGAATACATGACAAAAACCTGAAGACATTTGTCCAGCTGCTGCAAACGTGACAGATGAAAATGTGACAAACTGAAGTAAGTGAATAACAGCGTGGTTACTGAAAACTGAAAATTCCTAGAGACCTGATTGAATTTTAACCAGTTTTGACTACTGGCTAGAAGCACAAGTTGGGTTATTAGTTTCATGATTCTTACTAATAATATTTAGGTCATCAGATTTAGGCTATAACCATAATGAAAGGTTGTATAATACAGTAGAGATGAGCTTATGGGGACAAGCGTAAGAAAAAACACAGCTGCTTTCAAACCTAGGGATATGGGAAAGGTTTGTTACAGAAGAAGAGGCATTTAAGGTAGAACCTCAAGCAAAGCCAGATGCAAACGCTGCACAATCTGGGCTGAGAAAATTGGAGGAGGAAATACTTAGCAATGTGGAAGAATAGAGCAGTATTTTAGCAAGTGTATCCTAAAGAATCCTTTTCACAAAATCAACCTGGAAGAGTCACCCTTAGTCTACTGAATCAGAACCTCTGTGGCTACAACCCGTGTATCTGAATCTTAAAAAGCAATGAAGTCATTCTTTGGTGCTCCAGTTTTGGCAAGTCATTTCCAAGGAGTGTCAAGCTCACTATGTAATTTCATCCTCTCAAGTATCAAGACATTTGTCCAGCTGGGTATGGGACAAACTTTCTTTAATGTAATGAATGGATAAGTGGTTAATCACCATTAATAATGATCATCATAATGAGTAAATGAATCAATAAAAGTCTCTATATGGTAAAATAATTCAGTGTCTTAGTTACTTTTCTCTCATTGCTGGGACCAAATACCCAATGTCCAAAATTAAGGAAGGTAACCTTTGCACAAATGTGATGGATGAAAATGTGACAAACTCAGGCAAGTGAATAATAGCTTGGTTACTGCAAACCGAAAATTCCTAGAGACCTGATTGAATTTCAACTAGCGTATGACCATTGGCTATAAGCACAAGTTGGGCTATGATTTTCATGATTTTTACTACTAATATTTAGGTCAGGGAGGTAGGCATGACTGCCCCACTTTATGACTCTGTATGTTGAGTCTTAGGGAGATGAAGCAATTTTCCAAGGTTACACAGCCTATAAACCAAAAAGCTAGAAGTCAAACACAAAATACCAAGCTTCTGCTTTTACCCATTGCCTTTCCTATAAGGATACAGGGCAGGGCGTGTGAGGAGAGCTACAAGTAGTGACTTTGAAAGAGTATATTTTGATAATAGTAGGAGTAGAGATCGATAAAGACAATGATACTGTCTTATATCTGTAAAAAGAAAAAAAAAAAAAAGAACACACCACTCTGGCTGCTGCAGACTTTATCAGGAGGCTTGAATTCATGAGCAAAGGCCTAACTCAGCTTCTCTAATAGATGCCTGTTCTATTGCCAGGAGATTTTCATCTCCACAATACACTGCTGTAACGTGCCTGGGCTGCAGTTTTGGTTCTGCTCTGCATTTGATCAGGCTCATCCTTGTTTTTAAATTAGAAGGTCAATAAATACAGCAACCAGTAATCAGGAGATGGAGTTAAAGCAGCTATTAAACAGTCATAAGGGGCAGCTGAGAATTGGATGCATACTCTGTGGTTGAACATCCTATTTGTAGCCAGCTAAACCTGGATGATTCAAACATCCAAGGTCAAATGTCCAAGGTCGTGGTTCTGCATGACCAGAGGAGCCAGAATTCCTCACTGTTCTTAAGCTCCACCTGCCTCCTATACAGCCAGGCCCCACAACCAGAAAGCTCATGGAGGGGAGATACACACCAATGTCTGGTCAATCCGAGGTCAGGCTTATCAACTAGCAACTTTAAATTCCCCACTCATACGGCAACTTTAAAGGACATCTTTGACCACCTAACAGGAATAGCACAGCTCACTCAGCCACTGTGCATTTGTAAACTTCTTTGATTACCTTTGGTTTGTATTTTCAGCACTGGGGATTGAACCCAGGGCATTCACACTAACCTACATTCCCAGGGCTGCTTTTTTTTTTTTTCTGAAAGAGAATCTCATCAAGTTGCTAAGCTGTCCAAGCTGGACTTGAACTTGCTATACTTCCGCTTCTGCTTCCCAGAGTGCTGGGATGACAAGTGTGCACTATCACACCTGGCTCTTTTATCTTTTTCCAAGATGCTTGGTGCTACCCAGTATTATTGTATCCCTTTCTTTGCCCTACTCTTTTCTTTACCGGCTTCTTTCCAACTATAACTCTGCAGAGTGGAAGACCTTTGTCCTCAGTTTTCCCCCATCCAGGACTGCACCTCTTACATCATAGACTTTGCATAAATACCAGTTTTATGAAAGAAAAAAATATGCTGGCGCAAAAGCATCCTGTCCTCCAGGGCAGCAACTTCATTCCTGTTCTGCCTTTGCTTGGCGATGTACCTTAAAGTGAAAGGTCTTTTGCACGTATTTATCGGATCTGGTGTGATATTGCTGCACATGCATTATAGTACTCATTGATCAAATCAGGGTGATTAGGGTTTTGACGTCCTTATCACTTCTTTACAAATGGAGGCTTCAAGTTCCTGCCTTGTAAATAATAACAGGAGTAGTAGTAATAATGATAAGAATGTATCTCCAAGAAAAACATTTTTTTTTTAGTTCAACCTTTCTCATCCCTAAAATAACATGCAAATGTAACTGAGCTATGCTGGACTTGCATCTGCACCTGCACCTGCCCCCGCTCCAGTCCTCCCCCATGCACCCTCTAAGCCTGAGGTGCTTTCTTTCCTTGTTCCTCACCTGCTGTATTTTAGGCATCTTTCCGCCCTCAGTTCTAACATGATTTCCTGGGGCTGCTTTTCCCGAATCCACAGCTTCAGCACCCCCCGCCACACGTGCTTCCGCAGCACCCTACATTCCCACCTCCTGTTACATTTGCACACTGGAACATTTGTTCAATGTTCATCTTTCCCACAGATTCCACTTTGTGAGCTCCACAAAGGCAAGGCTAGGTCTTTCCTCCTGGGTGCTGAATTCTCAGCCCTTTGCATAGCCCTGGAGAGATTCGTGCTCAATAAATATTGCCTTTGTGAATAAATGCATGCATGCACGGCAGAGACCGGGGGTTTCCTCTCACTGAAATTATCTTCAAACATAGGAGGAACACAGACCTCCACTTTCTGAGATGCTGTGGTAGGTCTCAGGGCTGGCAACAGAGTCTAGCTCAACTTTGTTTATTCTCTAAGCCCAGCTCCTCGCTGAGCAGATCAAGTGATTTTTCTATCACCAGAAACCCCAGGCCCTGACCCTATGAGTTGAGGCCATTATCACGTTACACCCCTAAGTGGCAAACATATTAGGCCCTTGGCTTGTTTGCAAATATATTATTCAAGCTCCTAGCTAAGAAGCAATATATCTGTTCCTGGAGGTGAAAAATTTGCAACTACCTCAGCATCTAAAATGCTTGCAAAATTTGAAGCCATCTAGAAAATTGTGCTGAAATTGCAAAGCCAGGAGGCCAAAGGGAAGAGGTCGTGCTAGCTTTATATTCATAGAGAAGCCCACAGCTGGTCTAGAGGCCACAAGGGAGGAAGAGAGAGGCTGAGTAGGGAGGAAAAAAGCACATAGAGACGTTTTATTGCTTTTTTCCAACTAATTACAAAAATCATAAACACACACAAAAATATTCCATAATTAACCACCCAGAGATAATAACTTTTAACATTTAGCTGTATGTCCTTTTGATTTCAAAGAAGACGGGCTTGAGTTTGCCCTTAAGAGTTAATAGCCAGCTTGCTTCCTCTAACAATGCAGCCCAGTTATATGCCAGTGGCATGTGGGTGGCATGAACTGAGAACACGAGTGTTGCAATCAGACTAAGCTGCCTTTTACTCTAACTCAATTCTGTACTAATTTAGTGGCTTCTGGCAAGATGTGGAAGCCTTATGCTCCTCATATATACACTGGGAACAAAAGTGGAATTGATCTCCCCATGTGAAGAGAATTAAATGGAGTAATATATATTGCTTAGAAACACCGAGCATGGTGCATGATAGATGTTCAATGGGTTATGACGACCATATAGAATATTTCTATAACATCGCCAGCTACTTACTCCCAGCATCAGTTTTGAAGTCCAGAATTGTTATAGTGCATGGACTTGCTTAAATAATCCCCAGTTATTGGATATAGAGTTGTCTCTTTTTGTGATCTTTTGACAGGTTGTGGAATAGGTGGCCAGGCCAAGAGTCCCTTGTAGAGAAAAGAGAACAAAGGTATGGATGGCTTCCCAAGAATGCCCTGGAACCACAGGAATGGTAATGACAGATGAGTTCCCAATGATAGAATGAGAGGAGTGGAAAGAGTTGGACTCTTTCAAAGTACAACAAACAAATGTTCTTTGTTCTTTTACTAACTGATGAAATTGCTTTTTTGGATTGAAGATGAGAATATTATAACAACAAAAGGGATGTTTTAAAATGTAATTCAGATACCCTACCTCCTTTAAAATAAAATTCATTCCTTGTATCTGACTACAACATCTAAGATAAAGATCTGGTGGTCTCTCCCTTTCTGGTTGTACTTTCTATCTCTCTCTTCACTTAGCCCCACATAACCAAACCAGCCTCTTCCCTATTCTTTAAACCTAGAATGGAAACAGAAACGTTGAGCCCATAGAAACCAGGAACCAGAAATGTGTGGATTAATTTTACACCACAGATAGCTGTTGGTCTCAGCATCTCAAGCCAGATAAGAGATTCATTCCTGCCTCAGAGCTTTTGCACCTCCTGCCCCCTTTGCCTGGAATGCTTTCCCTGGATCCTTGTGCAATGCTCAATTAATGATACAGTCTTTTGACCCCCTCTGTAAAGCCTTCTTGTAAGCAGGTGATCTAAAACAGCTTCCCTCTGTGCTACCACTGCCCCTATTGCACTATAACTCCTTATATGTTTTGCTTCTCTTCAAATTATTTACTTGTATCTGGAATTAAGCACGTGCCTGTTTATTGTCAGTTTCTCCACTAATGCAAAAGCTATACCCATGTCTCCTTGTTCACTGATGTAACCCTTGTACTTGAGACAGAACTTGGAATATACTAGGTGCACCTTTACCAACCTGTGGAATCTGTGAGTGAATCTCTTATCTGGCTTGAGATTTATGGAGCAAAATGCACACACACACACACTTCTGGTCCATGGTTATTATAGTCAGAATGTTTTTGTTTCCTCAAAATTTCTGCTTTGATACATAGTCTTTTTAAAAAATCATGTATGTT